>CABHPH010140002.1:0-22050 GCA_902168325.1 Peromyscus nudipes
GAATAGAAAATGTCTTAATAATAAAAAAATGAAAAAAAAAAAGCTTTGATATCAAAGCTGCCATGGGGGGTGGAGATAGAGATCTGTAGTAGAGTGCCTGCCTAGCATACCTAGGAATGAACACACAGGCACTTAGACACACACACACACACACACACACACACACACACACACACACAGAATTATTCTTAACACTTCACAAGTTAACACTGCCACTCACAAGTTCATTATAGCCTTCAAAATCTACCTCTGGCTAACATAAATCAATATCAGTGAAAAGCATAACTTTCCAATTTCTCAAGTTTTATGAGGAACATTTACAGAAGGATACTTTATATCAATGTTTTATACAAAATGCTAAACAGAGGTCCTAGAAAATCTCTAGTAGGCCCATTTAAGATAAAGACTATCCATTTTTTGTATGCCTGCAGAGGTTAGAGAACAACTTTTGGGAATCAGCTCGCTCTTTCCACGACGGTCCCAGTGATGGATTGTGGTTGTCAGGCTTGGCTACAGCACCTTTACCTGCTGAGCTATTGAATCCACCGCTTCCCACTTCCCCTTCCTTACTCTTGCTTTTTTTTTTTTTTTTTAAGATTTATTTATTTATGTACTTTATGTATATGAGTGCTCTATTGTGAGCCGTCATGTGGTTGCTAGGAATAGAACTCAGGACCTCTGGAAGAGCAGCCAGTGCTCTTAACCACTGAATCATCTCTTCAGCCCATCCCTTCCTTACTCTTTTTTAAAATATGTATTTATTATGTGTACAGTGTTCTGCCTGCCTGTGTCCCTGCAGGCCAGAAGAGGGAACCAGATTTCATTACAGACGGTTGTGAGCCACCATGTGGTTGCTGGGAATTGAACTCAGGACCTCTGGAAAAAAGTCAGTGCTCTTGACCACTGAGCCATTTCTCCAGCCCCGCTTCCTTACTCTTAATAAACAGCCAGTGCCCACTGTTTGAATCATATTCCTTTGCCAGTGATGTCTCTGTGAAAGAGAGAACACCAACAAACATCTTAAATACAACATTCTGTGGATTGTTCTTCCTTAGCACCTCTTCAGGCCGTCCCAGTTCTCTCCATCCCTGTGGCTGCTTACTTTGTCAGGCCACCATTTCTCTGCTCAGATTGGAATGATTCTCAGACTGACAGCTCTACACTTCCACCCTGGCCCCAAGTGCTCCTCTAAAACTCTTAGTGGAGTTACTACTCTACTTCAGACCATTTGGTCGTTTCTTGCTGTCCTCAAATAAAATCTCTGCTTCTGACCCTGCTTTGCAATCCACTGATACGGTTTCTTCTTCCTCTGACCTACCTCATTTCACCCCTCCCCCTTGCTTGCTTAAGCATCAGCGACAGTTTCTCTTTCAGTTCTTTGACTGAGCCAGCATTATCGGCTTCATGGCCTTAGCTGTTTGGGAGGAGGCCCCTGTTGGGAACCCCATATATCTTCCTTTCCTCAGAAAGTTTCTAATCTCGACCTTCAGAAAGCCCTCTCCTGCTCTCCTTGGTGCAGACAGGCTCCCTGTGTGCTCGACCCGCTTCCTTCTTAGTGCTTAACTGTGTTCCCGCTGACTTATCTTCTTGCCTGTCTCTTGCTCTTGCCCTTAAAGTCTGTGAAGTAAGGAGGACATTTGTAGCTTTTCTTTGCTGTTATCTACTTGCCCTGTGTTTAGAACATAATAGGTGCTGGTAGCAAGGTATCCAACCATTCTAGTTTGTCTGCATTGAGGTGTTTGTTTCTATGAGAGGAGGAGTTGTAATGCTAAAAAATCAGGATGGCAATGGACAAATAGTTATTAGTAATGGGCATTAGTTATGTTTATAGAGTTAAGAAAAGAGCTTAGCATGCTAATTAGATATGAAACCTTAAGAATTTTATTCATATGAGCCTTTTATTCTTTCTGGTTTTTTTTTTTTTATACTGAAGATCCTGCCCAAGATCTTGCACATTCAGACAGATGCTCTACCACTGAGCTATAGCCCCACCCCTTTCTCTTTCTTTTTCTTTTTACATTTTTTATTTTTATTTTGTGCAGTGGTGTCTTGCTGGCATGTGTGTCAGTGTGAGGGTGTCAGGTCCCCTGGAACTGGAGTTAGACAGTTGTGAGCTGCCATGTGGGTGCTGGGATTGAACCAGTGCTCTTAATAGCTAAGCTATCTATCTCCCCAGCCTCTTTTTCTTTTTAAGGCAGGATTTTACTATGTAGCCCTCACTGGACTGGAACTCGCTCTGAGGACAAAGAATCTACCTGCCTCTACCTCCCAAGTGCTGGGACTAAAAATGTGTGCCACCACAGCTGGCACCTGGCCCTTTTAAAATTTTGAGACAGAGTTTTACTGAATTTCTTAGGCTGCCCTCTGTAGCTCAGGAGTCCTTGGATTTAAGATTGTCCTGTCCCAATCGCTCCAGGATCTCTGATTATAGTTTATGTTATTAGTCCAGTCTCTTGCTTTATTTTAGGTCTAGTTTGTACTCTCTACTTCAATGTGGCCTTCGAACAGTGTGACTGAAACTGCTGTCCAAGCTAGACCCGGCGTCTCTCCACAGCTAGACCTGTGGTAGATTGGGCATTGGTCCATTAAGCATATCTTTGGTTTAGCTTAAATATGATAGATCATGGTGTCAACTCACAACATTTTTCTTAAGACATGTCAAGATAAATGTGAAGGTTTTCACTAGATGAGATAAAATACAGGGATGGTAGTGAAAGAGATCACTGGCTGTAAGAACTGTGACCAGCCAGTGTGGAATTGTGGAGTGGGTTATATGTAAAAGGCAGATAGGTGCTCTTAACCTCTGATCCATCTCTCTAGCCCCATAGACCACTTTAAAAAAAAATACAGGGGGCCTGGAGAGATGGCTCAGAGGATAAGAGCACTAATTGCTCTTCCAGAGGTCCTGAGTTCAATTCCCAGCAACCACATGGTGGCTCACAAACCATCTGTAATGAGATCTGGTGCCCTCTTCTGGCCTGCAGTCATACATGCTGTATACATAATAAATAATAAATCTTTAAAAAAAAAAAAAAAAGAAATACAGGGGGTTGGGGATTTAGCTCAGTGGTGGAGCCCTTGCCTAGTAAGCACAAGGCCCTGGGTTCGGTCCTGGGGGGGGGGGGGAATATCAAATAAATCACCCTTAAACATCTCTTCATGTTGTGGGTGGAGAGATGACTAAGCAGTTAAGAGTGCTTGTAGCTCTTCCAGAGGACCCAAGTGTGGCTCCCAGTACCCCTGTCAGGTGGCTAACAGCCACCTGTAATTTCAGCTCCAGGGGAGCTGACACCCTCTTCTGTCCTCCTCAGGCACACATGCACAAGTGTGTGCATACACATGTGAACAAATAAAAATCCTATCATGTGTACAGTATTGTGGAGACTTTTCATTGACACATTGTTCTAGCCATCTACCTAGGAGCCCTCCTTAGGATATATAGGATTAAGCCATGAAGTGGTTTGATCAGGAGTTCCCTGAGTAGCTTTCTAAGTTGAGCTCCAGAAGTGGAGAGGTCAGTTTTCACAGTATTAAGGTCATTGTTGTCTCCACACTATTGTAGTATAGCTAATATGCTACACAAAGCGAAAGTGTGCTTATCAGATACATTTGGTAATGGATTTTGTTGGGTTTTTAGTTTTTCTTGTTTTTTGTTTGTTTTTATTTTTGCTACAGGGTCTTGCTCTCTACCCCAGGATAGTCTGGAAATCCTTTCAGTCCTAGGCTGACCTCAAGCTTGTGTCAGTTTTCCTTTTTTCGTCTTCCAAGCGCTGAGGTTACAGATTTATTGTGCAAGATAAGGGTGTGTGTGTACGTGTGTGTACACGCACGTGTGCATGCGCAAGCATGCAAAAGCATGCGAATGCATGTTTCTGTCTGTCTGTCTATCTATCTATCTATCTATCTATCTATCTATCTATCTATCTATCCATTTGGTTTTTCAAAACAGAGTTTCTCTATATAACAGCTCTGGCTGTCCTGGAACTCATAGAGATCCGCCCGCCTTTGCCTTCTGAGTGCTGAGAGGGAAGGTGTGTGTCACCCAGCAGTGTGTGCACTTTTAAGTGCATAGATGTATGGAAGTCAGAGGACAGCTTGAGGTAGTTGGTTCTGTCCTTTCACCCTATGGGTTCTGGGGATTGAATGCAGGTTTTCAGGCTCATGACTGGTTTCTTTGACCTGCTGAGCCATCCTGCCAGCCCAGTTTCAGTAACTTTTAATGAATATCTACTGAATATAATAGCTACTGTTTTAGGAAAGGACTTGATTGCAAGCTGTAGTCAAAATTTCATTACTGTAATGAATTAGGTTACTTCTTAGGGAGAAGTAACCTAGCTCACAGTTTTGGAGGCTGGAAGCCAACAGCATGGTACAGATTCTGGCTGGATGACATCATGGTGAGAGACATGAATAGTCCATGTGTCTGTCTGCTTACAAAACTGTCAGGAGTCAGTCATGAAGTTGTAACTTCCTTAAGCCCCACTTCTGCACACCAAAGCTAAATCAACCTCCTTTCCTCTTAATACCATCAAGTAATTCTCTGTGGATTAAACTACTGCAAGAAGCTGGGTGTTGTGGCACATGCCTTTAGTCCCAGCACTAGGCAGTCAGATCTCTGTTTCAGGCCAGCCAGGGCCACATAGTGAGGCTCTATCACAAAACAAAAACAAACTACTACAAGAGTTAGGGGAACAAAGCATATTCAAACCAGAGCAAGAGTGTATCCAAATACATGTTCTAATGAGTGTGTGTTAAAACCAAATTCTACAGTCCTCAAAGAGATTCAAGATTGCTTAGCGGGTACAGGTGCCTGCTTCCAAGCTTGACAACCTGAATTCAGTCCCTGAGACCTAGGTGAAAGGTTCTGGTGGAGGAGAGAACTGACTTTCACGGGTTGTCCTTTGACTTCCATAACCTCACTGTACATGCACACAAACACAAATAAATGTAATAAAAAGTTTGTTTATAATTTTGCATTAAGGTAATATAGGGCAAAGTGTAACAGCAAAGGCCATCATCCAATTCACGTACAATCCTATTTTTATCCCAAGTAAATAGAAACTGTGAGCATGAAATTGCTCCACAAATGAAAACAGTCCAAGTGATTTTCATCTGGGAGGTGATATATACTAAGATACATTCATATAGCGGAATGAAGTTTGGTATTAAAAATGGACAAACTTGGGCTGGAGAGATGGCTCAGGGGTTAAGAAGGCTTACTGCTTTTGCAAAGGACCCAAGTTCAGTTCCCAGAACCCATGTCAGGCAACTACTAGCTGCCTATAACTTCAGGGAATCTGGTACTGTCCTCTTCCGGACTCCACAGGCACTTGCACTCACGTGTACCTAACCAACCCCCCCCATACACATACACACATAATTTAAAGTAATAAAATGGGGGTGGGGCTGGAGAGATGGCTCAGTGATTAAGAGCATTTGTTGCTCTTGCAGAGGACCTAGATTCTGTTCCCAGTACCTACATGGTATCTGTAACTATCTAGTTATCTGTAACTCCAGTTCAAGGGAATCCAGTGTCCTCTTTTGATCTCCTTAGGCACCCATTTGGCATGCATACATACATGCAGGCAAAGCACTCATATATATATGTATGTATATATATATATATAAAATGTAAATCTAAAATCTTTTTAAAAAAGGAGAGACTACTGTTACATGTTGCAACATGGATGAATGTCAGATGTGTAATGCTAAATGAAAGAAGCCATATTCATGCCAGTGAAATGGCTCGCCAGTTAAAGATACTTGCTGCCAAGCCTGATAACCTGAATTTGACCCCCAGGACCCAAATGGTGAAAGGAGAGAACAGATACTCAAAAGTTGTCCTCTGACCACCACATACATGCACCCACAAAAAAGTAATAATAAAAAAATTTACAATGAAAAGTAAGAAGCCACACTCAAAAGAGGCTGTAGACCATGTGAGTTCGTTCTTGTAACAGTCTCTAGATGGGCAAACTGTAGGGACCATGTGAGTCCGTTCTTGTAACAGTCTCTAGATGGGCAAACCTGTAGGGGTGGAAAACATGACCATGGTTGCCGGGAAAGGAGGAGGAAATTTGGAGGGATGCTGGGGTTCTGTATCGTGATTTTGGTAGTGTTAAACTTATGTATTTGCTAATTTCTTAGAGCCATCTATTTGAATGATATCTTGGGGTGTGTGTGGTGTGTGCGCAGTTTTTGTTGTTGTTGTTGTTGTTTGTTTGTTTGTTTTTTAAAGACAGGGTTTCTCTGTGTAACCCTAACTGCCCTGGAACTTACTTTGTAGACCAGGTTGGCCTCGATCTCATAGAGATCTGCCTGCCTCTGCCTCCTCAGTGCTGGGACTAAAGGTGTGCATCACCACACCCAGCTATTATTTTTAAACCATTAAGCATAAATATCGTCATAGTAGACTATGCATTTGGTCTATAGGAGTTACTTCTGGTCAAAAGAGGGATATCCTTGTGACTTGCAGCCTTTTCAGAATATGGTATAATCATTCTCCAGTGACATAAGAAGAGTGACAGACATCTCATGACTGCTTATGAAGAAGAAGCATGTCAGCTATTAATCTCAGAAGGTCATTTTCTCATCTTGGCCAAGGAAGGACAGTGCTCCTAAAATAGAAGGAGAGGGTAGGGAAACAAGCTTTGTAACAGTCTTCTGCTCTGCAGTCCGCCCTGCACTCCACTTCTCGGGCATGGTACAGCACTGGTCAAGGATCTACTGCCAGTATCCATTAACTTCACTTTCTTTGGCACAGTAGGAAGAGGTTTTGACTAGTAAAGCATGACTACATTAGGAGCCAGGATTCTACTGCCAGGTTCGAGTTCTGTTCTCTCATGTACTAGCTGTTACTAAGTATATTATACAGCTTAGAAATGTTGTTTAACCTCTTCTGTTCCACATGCTGCTTTTAAAAATGTGTATGTAAGTGCTAGAGAGGTGGCTTAGTAGTTGAGAGCACTGGCTGCTCTACCAGAGGTCCTGGGTGCAATTCCTATCGCCCGCGTGGTAGCTTACAACTCTCTGTAACCCCTGTTCCAGTGGATCCAACATCCTCACACAGACAGACTTGCATGCAGGGAAAACATCAATGCACATAAAATAAAAATAGATTTTAAAAAAATGTGTGTGTAAAATTGTGTGTGTGTATGATGCACGTGGGTGTGTGATGCGAGTGCATGGGCTGACATGTGCAGAAGCCAGAGGACAGCTTCTTGGAGTCTGTTCTTTCCTTCCACTTTAGTGCGGGTTCTGAGGACCAAACTCAGGTCATCAGACTTTTGAAGCAAGCACTGAGCCATCTCACCAGCCCTCCAGGTGCTTCTCTCTCTTTAAATAATGTGATAATACATATTGTGGGTTGTTGTGAAGATCAAGTGTCAGATGCTGAGAAAAGTGCCTGGCATTGAGTAAGAACAGTCAGTCTTAATTGTCAGCGGGTATTGTTACTGCAGAGAGTTGAGCGAGTGACCCTTTGCCATGTGTTTGAATAAGCGGACTGAGAATGTGGGAGAAGTAATGGGAAACGATGTGACAGTGGACAGCCACCACCACCACTCTTGTATTTAAACCACCAGGACAGGGTAGAGATAGTGAATGGTAGTGTTCACATTTACTTCTTATTGTGTGACCCTGGATAGGAGATACCTCCTTTTTTTCTGATTTACATTTTTAAAATATAAAATGATCTCAGAAACTTATAGTTGGTAAGCTTATTAGATAGAATAGCCACAAATGCTAAATTTACCATGAACTACAATAAAAGATCCTTGGAGTATTGGCTGTCTGCCCTTTGAAACATGAAGCAGATTACCTTTGCAAACATAGCTCTTACTATTCAGTATCGGTGGTCAGTACTCGGCCGTGTTGAGAGGAATCTGAAAGTCTGAAGTAGCTGCAGTTCCATTTCCTGTTTGTTTCATTCCCTCAAGAGAGGGCAGATGGTGAAGCTTTGGTTTTGCACCATGAATACTGGTCTTCTGTCTGTGTCTGCTCATATGCCCAGTGCTCATGGGTGTGTACTCAGTTGAAAGCATAGGCCTGAAGTGTTCAAGGCGGGCACTTTTCTATTGAGCACAACTGATGTGACTATTTCTGCCCAATTAGGAGCTCTTGTCCCTGGCAAAGCGGAAGCGTAGTGACTCTGAGGAGAAGGAGCCTCCTGTGAGTCAGCCTGCAGCCTCGTCAGACTCAGAGACGTCGGACAGTGACGATGAGGTGGGTGTGGAGGAGCTAGGCCTGTGTGATTGGCAAGCATTGGATGAAGATTCCTGACTTGATGATGCCTGATAACCTTGCTTCCTTAAACTAAGACCTATAACCCAAGACCTACAAGAACTTAGTAGGGAACAGAAATTGTATGAGCAAAGCTTTGAATTATACACCTTACATGGTGGCCATTTTGTATTGTGGAAGGCCCAAACATAAGTTACCTTTTTTAAAAAAGTCATCTTTTAAATACCACTTTTATGTTAGAAAACAAATTTAAGTCAGGCATGTGGCACATGCCTATAATCTCAGCATTCAGAAAACTGAAATAGTAGGATCAAGAGTTCAAGGCCAGCTTGGGTTATACAGGTCTCAGGAGAAAGGTAATACAGAAAAAACATAGATGCCATATTTATTTTAGTGGTCAATACTGTGAGACACAGTATTCTTTGGGAAGATTGATTACAAATCAAATAGCTGTTCATTGTCTAAACCAGGGCAGTTTTCTCAAGTGTCCTGACAGAAGCAAAGCCCTGAGAGACCCAGACCATGGGTGGAAGATGGGCAGGGCAGGTTTCTCATTTGACTTAAAGAACTTTTCACCTTAGTTATTTCCTGGAGAGAGACATTGCCCTCTGTTCAATCTCTTGTTCTATAGTCTAGGAGAATACTTTCAACAGATTTAAAAATGTTTATTTAATAAAATGATGTTTAATTAACATCTGAACAGTATTTACCAATTCCCTTTGTATGTAAATTGAGAATGTTTGCATTCTGATTGATTGTAGTAATATTCTTTTAGTCTTAAATAATTCAGTAAACCTAAAATTGCTTCTCACAGTAAGAGGTAGTAAATGTTTATTCTTTTTCCAGTGTAGGGACTGTAATTTGCCTCAATAAAATTACATGATCTATTAAAAAATTGGTGAGGCCTATGAACTAATTTGATTTTGAGCTTTTTTTTTTTTTTAATGCATAAACAATACAGAAAAATCTTGTTAGTGTTTGTTTTGAGATGGGGGTCTCCCTCTGTAGCCTTGACTGGCCAGGAACTCACTATGTAGCTGTTGCTGGCCTTAAACTCCTGAGCCTCCTATCTCTACCTCCTAAATGTTTTGGTTAGAGGCTTGTACCACCAACCCTCCCCCCACCTCCTTCCTGACCGCTTCTACTAGAAAGGTGAGTGTGTTAGCTCCACAGCGGTAGAGCTCACGGCTGTGTTAGAGTAGATCCAGTGTCCTGGGCTGCCTTTGTTCTAACTATGTAAGTATTCTTTACCTTATAGCCAAGCATCTTGAATTTGAAACTAGCTAGGACTGTATATCAAGATCCTGTCTCGAAGAAGAAACACCCAAACAAAAAAAACCAAGCCATCATTCTACCTCCTGCCACTTTGTTTACTTAAGGGAGGAAAAGCTTTCTTGTTAGGTTGTGCCTTGTCTCCCGTGGAAAGGAATTTGGAGTAGCTTTTTCCCCTCTAAGGCTATTCTTTTCAAGGTTTATTTTTTAATTGTATATGTATGTGTGGGTATGTGCAAGAGAGTGTGGGTACCTGAAGGGGCCAGAAGAGGGCATTAGATCCCCTTAAGCTGGAGTTACAGGTAGTTATGCCTGATATGGGTGCTAGGAATGAGCACCAGCACTCTGTAAGAGAAGCAAAGCGTTCTTAACCCCTTAGCCATCTCTCCAGCACCCTGTACAAAGTTAACTCCTGCTGCTGCCCGCAGGCCCACAAGCTTATTGTAGCCCCCGTCTGATGGGGAATAGCAACTCCTGTGTGAGCTGAACGATCATCTTTTCATCTAGCCTAGAAGAGAGCTCTTCAGAGTTAGAGCACATGTTTTACTACTTTGGACAGTTGGAAGGTAACATAGAGGGTTTTGTTTGGTTTTGTTTGGTCTTGTTTTCCCCATTTTTCATTCTGCTACTCTGGCACTAGAGGACTCAGTGGTAGTGCCATGATCCAGAACTAGGTTGCTGTAGATTTTTTAGGTTGGTTAGGGGATCCTGAGGAATCCACGAAATACGAGATTTGTGATAGGGGCTTATTGTCTTTTTTTCTCTGCCATAGTGAATATCCATCCATGCATGTGCCTGGGGGGAAAACAGTACTGTGTTATATTATTTCTGCTTTGATTTTTACATCTTTGCTACTTACAAATCAGCCTTTTAAAATTTTTTGGTTGTTGAAGTGGCCATCCTCAGTCAGCTGGGACATACATGTACCAGAAGCTTTGCTGGAATTCTTTAATGTTTCTTTGATCATTGGTCTGAGACAGGGTCTCAGTATGCAGCATCCTCCTGCCTCCATCCAAGTGCTGGGATTTTAAGTGTGAGCCACTGTACCTGGTTGCTGTTGTCCTTAGTCATGAATATACACAGAGATATTTTTTGGTCCCCTTAGGTTTTGTAGGACAGAAAATTGATGAGAACAGTTAATTTTAACCTTTTAAATTTTTATTCACTGTTCTGTATGCGAGTGAGTGGTAGCGTATGGGTGTGGGCACATGTAGAGGTCAGAGGACAGCTTACAGGAGGAGTCAGTCAGTTCTTTATTTCCTCCATGTGGTTTCAGGAATTGAACTTGGGTCATCAGGCTTGGTAGCATGTGCCTTTACTTGCTGAGCTGCAAACCGAGAACAGCTCATTTAGAAGGTCAGTGGGAGCCGGGCATGGGGAGGGGCACAACCCTGATCCGGCACTTGGGAGGTGGAGGCAACATGATCAGTTCAGGACATTTTTATCTACATATCAAGTTCAAGGCCTGTCTAGCTACATGAGACCCTGTCTTGAAGGGGCCAGGTGGAGGAGTTAATGAGTAGTTTGTCACAAGGAGAAAAGCTCTCTGATTTTAGAGCAAGATAATAGCTACTTAATCGATATAGGGGGGAGGGGGATTGGAGAAAACTCCATGACAGTTTCCCATTTAGAAGAATGTATATACTAGACAGTAAGTATAAGATCCAACAAGTGAGGGAATAAGTGGATATTTTATGTGTAGTATTTTTTAAAGGGGAAACCTTAGGTTTAGTAATATACTGATGTGTTATTTGGGGTAAATGATTCTTGTGACACACATAAAAATAAGTAAGGCTCTTTCTGTTTCATATGGACCAATCCTCAGAAACTGGAAAGACTTCAGTGGCTGAAGGTCATAATGCTGGGCTGAGGGTGTAGCTCACAGAGTGCATGCTTGCCACATGCTTGGGGTCCTGGCCCAGTGCGTAAGAGCACTTGCTGCAGCTGGGTGGTGATGGTGCACATCTTTAATCTCAGCACTGGGAAGGGGAGTGAAAGGCAGGTGAATCTCTGTGAGTTCAAGGCCAGCCTGGTCTACAGAGTGAGTTTCAGGACAGCCAAAGCTACACAGAGAAACCTTATGGGGACAGGGGGATACACTTGCTGCCCTTGCAGTGGATCTGGGTTTGGTTCCCAGCACCCACATGTCAGTTTGCTTACGTCCCTAACTCCAGTTCTAGGAGATTTTTGATGCTCTCTCCTGGCATCCCTGGGTACCAGGCATTCATGTGGTACACATACATACACGCAGGAAAAATACTAATACACATAAAATAAAAATAAATAAATCTTAAAAATATAACAAAATCAAAAGTTCATGAATTCTATGAGACACATTCAGAATCCTTTTTTAGAAACAACTACCAGCTAGATAAGAAGGAAATGTGAATTCTTCCTTGTTCTCAGTAAAGTTCTTTGGATGCCTTAAAAAAAAAAAAATTGTGTTCAGAACTGAATATTAGCCACATTTAAACAAAGTAAAGAAATAGCAGAAATTTCTGCCTGAACAATAATTATTATTTGTTTGCTTTTTTTAATGTTTGACTTGTAAATTGTTATTGATCAATTAGTTGTTGAAGCAGGGTCTCATATAGTCCAGGCTGGCCTCAAACTTGGTATGTAGCAGAGAATGACTTTGAACTTGTGATCCTCCTTCTTCCACCTCCAGGTGCTGGGATTACCGGCATTTGGACATCCTAGCGAGAGTCACTGTTTTAAAGGTGTCATGTCTCCAGCATTTTGGAGAAGTAGAGCGTTTGGCCCCGCCCTGCAGCTCAGCGTCTGTCACCGCTGTATCTTCTCTCCCAGAACTTGTAGTGGTCTTTCTGAGTCGTGTTTGTGCCCATACCCCCTCTTCGGACTCACCTCTTCCTGCTGTTTATCTGTTTCACCACCCTCAAGCTCCTGCCTTCTCTTTCTCTTAACCATCCTGGTTTTTCAAGCTCTTCCCTTGGACCTAGTTGTACCACTACTTACACTCTGTGATCTCTGGGTGTCTCTTATGCATGTATTAGTAGAAGAAAAATGAACAGAACAAGGTGTATGGTGCATACACAGAATCCCAGCATCATTCAGGATGCTAAGGCAGGAGGGTCAAGAGTTCAAGGCCAGATTGGGATGCCTAGAGAGAGTCTATCTCAACTACAAAAGAGTAGAATGCTTTGAAAAAGATACAACCACCACCCCTCCCGGAGCTGAGGACCGAACCTAGGGCCTTGCGCTTACTAGGCAAGCGCTCTACCACTGAGCTAAATCCCCAACCCCGAGATACAACTTTTAATTTTGAATAAAAATGGCTGAGAGCATTTTGTTCTTGTTTTACCATATAGATAATAATTAGTATATGTATCCAATAAAGACCTTCATTGCTTCCTACCAAACAGTATTAATTATATTTTATATGGCTCTGTATCAGTTCTGTTCCACTTGTAGTTTTGTCTCTATAACTAGACTATAATTTTTTCTGATTTAGTGCAAGGATTCTTTTTGTTGTTGTTGTTTTTGTTTTTAGAGACAGGGTTTCTCTGTGTAGCTTTGTGCCTTTCCTGGAACTCACTTGGTAGCCCAGGCTGGCCTCGAACTCACAGAGATCCACCTGCCTCTGCCTCCCGAGTGCTGGAATTAAAGGGGTGCGCCACCACCGCCCGGCTGTAGTGCAAGGATTCTTTATGCTTTTAGTAAATTATGTGATTACCAAATTATAAAATACAATAGTACCTTTTGTACATTGATTAATTATACAATAGAAATAAGAGAAAGCTAAGCTAGTCTTCATGTTCTCTTAAAAATTTATGAGGTTTATTTGTTTGTTTGTTTGTTTGTTTAGTGTGTGTGTATACATGCCACAGCATACATTATGGAGGTCATAGGACAGCTTCCATTCACCGTGTGGGTTCTAGGGGTCAAACTCAGGTTTGTCAGGTGAGGCACAAACACCTTTAGCCTGAGCCGTTCCACTGGCCTTCTTTGTTGTTTGGTATGAAGCTGCATTATTGTTCAACTCCTTTCTGTCTTGTGGCGGGGGGCAACTGCAGGAGTCCGGCTAGCTCAGATCCCTTTGTTGTTGGCCACTCTCAGAACCAGGATCTGGACCAGTAAATATAGAAGCCCTCTGACAATTGCTTTTACTTCAGCACAAGAAAGGTGGCAAAGGGGCTGGAGAGATGGCTCAGTGGTTAAGAGCACTGCCTGCTCTTCCAGAGGTCCTGAGTTCAGTTCCCAGCAACCACGTGGTGGCTCAAGCCCTCTTCTGGCATAAAGGTGTACATGCAGCTAGAGCATTCATACATAAAATAAATAAGTCTTTAAAAAAAAAATCTCAAAAAAGAAAATGCCTTTAAAAAAGGAGGGAAAGAGAGGGAAAAATAGCTTTAGTGGAAGTTCTGATTTTCTTTTTCCAACATAAAATAGTGTATTTCATTTATGTAGAACAGGGGTTTTGTTTTGTTTTGGAGACAGGGTCTCTCTGACTGACCTTGAACTTGCTGTGTAGACCAGGATGGCCTCAAATTCACAGAAGCCTGTCTGCCTCTGCCTCCTGAATGCTGGAATTAAATTCGGGCACTACCACTCTTGCTAGGTTTTTTGTTTGTTTGTTTGTTTGTTTGTTTGTTTTTTGAGACAGGTTCTAATATGTCCGTGGTTGACTTCAAACTCACTCTGTAGCCAGAAATGAACTTAAACTTTTTTTTTTATAATTTATTTATTTTTATTTTATTTGCATTGGTATTTTACTGCATGTACATAGACTGTGTGAGGGTGTCAGATCTTGGAGTTATAGACAGTTGTGAGCTGCCATGTGGGTGCTGGGACTTGAACCCAGGTCCTGTGGAAGAGCAGTCAGTGCTCTTAACCACTGAGCCATCTCTCCAGGCCTGAACTTAAACTTTTAAAAAAATGGTGTGTGTGTGTTGTGTGTGTGTGTGTGTGTGTGTGTGTGTGTGATGCATGTGAGTGTAGTACTGGAAGAAGCTAGAGACATTGGAACTGGACTTAACAGAGATCAGTGGACCACCTGCTACAAGTGTAAGAGCAGTGTGTACAGGGTTTCTGTATAGCCTTTGCTGTCCTGGAACATATAGTCCAGGCTAACCTTGAACTTAGACATCTACCTGTCCCTGCCTCCTGAGTGCTGGGATTCAAGGCATGTGCCATCACCACCCGGCTAGTGTGTACTCTATGAGCCATCTCTCCAGTCTGAGTTGAACCTCTGATCTTCATGTCTCCAGTTAGGATCTGCTAGAGATCAAAACCCGGGCTCCCTGTGTGCTAAGTTAGCACTCTACCCACTGAGCTCTACACACAGCTAGAACATGGTTTATAATGAGATTGAAACCACCTTTCTTATTCTGTCTCCTTTTAGTCTCATGTTACGCATAGTAAGCAGTCAAGTCAATGTGTTATTTGTATTTTACAGATAAGAAAACAGTCTCAGGTTAAAGGCTTAGCTCTTTTCCAGTTCTTTTGACCCAATTCCAACACTGTTTTTACTAACCTAGCTATTATACTTGAACACCATTTACTTGAAATGTTTTTGTTTCACATAAAAATTCAATTCAGAACCAGCATGGAGACCCATGCCTATAATCTCTGTGCTGGGAGATGAAGCAGAGGACCAGACATTCAAGCTCATTCTTGGCTATATAGTGAATTTGAGGCCAGTCTGGGCTACGTGAGTCCCTGGCTCAAGGGGACAAATAAAAAAGCAATTAGCTCAAAGTGCCAGAATGGTTTCTTCTCTGGGTCCCAAGACCTGGGCATGTAGGTATTGCTGCCTCTTAGAGATGCTGTCTGAAGTCTTGAAGTGTCTTTGTTCTCCTGCATCCAAAATATTCACAGTACTCAGTATCTCGAGGCTAGCCAAGTCTGAAGCAACCACTTCCATCCTGTATTCCATCCCATCCTTTGACTCTTTGGAAGGAAACCAGTCCCAGGCTGCTTGTAACATCCACGCACCCTCAGGATGATATGGGGTGGTATAGTACACAACTCTGATTTGTTATCTAACTGCTGCCCATTAAGCTGTTACCTCAGTGAGAGTCAGGCTGTAGTCTGTTTTATTAAATAAGAAATGTCTTCCCATGCTGGATGGTGGTGGCACATACCTTTAGTCCCAGCACTCAGGAGGCAGAGGCAGGCAGATCTCTGTGAGTTTGAGGCCAGCCTGGGCTACAGAGTGAGTTCCAGGAAAGGCACAAAGCTACACAGTTAACCCTGTCTCGTAAAACCAAAAAAAAAAAAAAAGGAAGCTGTCTTTCCTTCTAGCCTCTAGTTTGGGCTTTCTTTGCTATGTAATTCTATAGTCACTTGCCTGGTATTACGTGAGGCTTACATACAGTTTGCTTTGGAGAGCAGCAGGATGTCAGTATGTAGGAGAGTCCTGACTGACAGCCCGATCCTCCTCCTTGCCCTGGTGGTTTATGGGTAGTTCTCATCTGTACTCAGAGTTCAGATGCAGACCAGGGGCTTTACACTACCGTAAGGTTGCATTTACTCTTCAATTCCTCTGACCCTTTTAATCTTTAGGGGAAAAAGTAAACAAAACACTGAAGTTCAGAAATCAGATATCTTCTCAGATATCTCTTTTGTGGCTGTTAGTATCTAGAATAACAAATACAGAGAGCCATCCTGATAAAAACACCCAGTTCATATAAAGTCTCATAATGCTGAGAGGGTCTTAGAGGTCATTTGGACTCTTGAAAGGTATCAACAGAGCTTCCCTTCACTATTGCTCAATCCTCAAAACAAATCCTCAAGGAAGGAAACATCAGAACGTCAATTTTGTCCTGTTTCTGTTTTGTTGTTGTTGTTGTTTGTTTTTTGGGGGACAGGGTTTCTCTGTGTAGTTTTGGTGCCTGTCCTGGATCTCACTCTGTAGACCATGCTGGCCTCGAACTCACAGAAATCCCCCTGGCTCTGCCTCCCGAGTGCTGGGATTAGAGGCGTGTGCCACTGCTGCCTGGCTAATTCTGTCCTGTTTCTCCCTCACTCCATTTACTGTGGAACACTGTCAATAACCTCCGTCTCAGTCAGGGTTTTGAAGGGATAGGTGAGCAGTCTCTAGCTCAATGGCCAAAGTCTTGACTATCTTCATTTATACTTTATTAGAGTCTGTATTTTAGGAGTATAAGTATTGCACAAATATTTAACTATATGTGCTTAGGGCAAAAAAATGTAGGAATATCTGATTTATAGATTTTAATGTAAAATATTGCAAATGTGATCTACGGGGTTAAAAAAAAATCTTCGATTACTGGAACCCTTTGAGTCCTCCCAAAAGTTGTCAGATTTTAAGTCTTTATTTTTGGGTGTAAAAATAGAGGTGATTCTCCCCACTCCGGTGCTAGGATCTGATCACACAGCATTGTGTGTGACAATCTGTGTCCTACCACTGAGTACACCTTCAGCCAAAAATCTGCTTCTTAAAAGAGTTTTTATGAATTTTGTGTGTGCATTCATGTGGGCACACGTGAGTCATAGCATTAAGAGAGGTCAGAGGACAACTTTCAGAAGTTGGTTCTCTCCTCATCATGTAGGTTCTTGAGGTTGAACTCAGGTTGTCAAGTCTGGCAGCAAGTGCCCTTACTGAACTCTTTTGCTGGCCTCAGAAATGTATTTTTAGGTGTCATATTCTAGTTCCCCTAAAGGGTCACATATTGCATTATTGCTTGTTTTCCTTTGAAAAGTGTCATAGAGCTCACTGAGTCAGCCTCATGAGGGGAGCGAGCAGCTTTGTCATCTTTTGGAAATTGTTGGAAGAAAAACAACCAATGTTCTTTTCACATTCAGGTTTAGCCTCTTATTAAATCAACATTTAAATTTCTTCTGTTTTTTTACCCTTGTTTTTGTCCTCCGCATAAACTGGTGAGCATCATATGCAACAGATGAGAGGCAGTTCCTGGGCTCAGGCTCAGGCAGAGAAAGAGCGGAAGGATGAGGAAGCCAGGTGACTTCACAGTTCTTTCCCGCTTGGGTTCACTGTGTGACTTCACATTTAGGTAGTTTTTGCTCCAGTCAACCACCTCCCCTGGGAGTCCAGAGTTTGGCTCTGTTGCACATTAGAAACCCACATCTGGAGTCAAAAATAGACCTAGCTACTCTGACTCATGTGACCCTGGTAGCTCAGTCTTTTGCTCTTAACCGTCTCCTATTTCTGTTGAGGAGTCCAGAGTGCCAGACACTGTTTGGAAAAGGTGGATTGAGGCCATTTTGCTAACTGAGACATAAAATGAAAGTACTATATGTATGTTTGTGTCATTTCTTGTCGCAAGAACCATTGGAACAATACACACTCTTAATACTGTCTGCACAGAAAATGGATGAATTTTTAGCTCAGCTACCTTAAAAAAATTGAACATTGTAGACTGTTTTGAATTCTTTTAAACCGACTTAATTTTCTTAGGCATTTAAAACTAGAAATGCCTGAAACTTCAGATTTAAGAGAAGATTACAATTTCTTTCTAGTTGGTGATCTAGGTATTGAAATGTAACCGTTTAGAAAGTAAATTCACCTATACAAGTCACTATTCACTCACATAATATTTTATTTCAGAATATACAGTTTTATATTATACCTGTAATACCAACACTCAGGAGGATTGCCAGTTTGAGTTCAACTGTGCTATGTAGGAAGACTTAGTCTCCAAAACCAAAACAAAGCATCTTCAACAATATTTTATCCAGGTGAAGTAAGAGTGTGGGTCTTTTAAAAAGGGTATAGCTTCTGTGGGCTGCCTCTCCAGAATTACCAAAACAAGAATAAACACCAACCAGCTTATGAACTGATCCTCATCAGCTAGGGTTCTCATCCTGTTAGGGTAGGAGCAGAGACTCTGGGTTTTCCTTAAGTAGTAGATGTAGAAATTTTAGTTTACAAAATTGAACAGTCTGTGGTGATGAAAGGGTCTCCATATTTAGTGCACATTTCTCAAGTGCTTTTCCGTAAAGTCATTCTAGAGTAGCAGCTTAAAATGTCAAAAGACTTTGGGCTAGAAGTACAAACGTGTGCTACCTGTTGTTTTAATGACCCAAATTGCGGTTCTTTAAGTTTAGAAGTCCAGGATCTGATGTTTATGATCTAATGAAACATTTTTTTGTTTTTGTTTTTGTTTTTGTTTTTTCGAGACAGGGTTTCTCTGTGTAGCTTTGCGCCTTTCCTGGAGCTCACTTGGTAGCCCAGGCTGGCCTCGAACTCACAGAGATCCGCCTGGCTCTGCCTCCCGAGTGCTGGGATTAAAGGCCTGCGCCACCAACGCCTGGCTAATGAAACATTGTTACAGTGTAATCCAGATTACTTCTTTTTTTTAAATGTGTATGGGTGTTTTGTTTGCATATATGTCTGTGCACCATATATGTATGCCTGGTGCCATGGAGGTCAGAAAAGGGCATTGGATTCCCTGGAATTGGAGTTAACAGATGACTGTGAGCTACCTTGTGGGTGCTGGGAACTGAACCTGGGTCCCCTGAAAGAGCAGCCAGTGAGTGCTTGTACCTTCTGAGTCAACCCCCCCCCTTCATAACATTGCAGGTGGTAAAGTGCCTGCCATGCAGACATGAAGATAGGAGGAGTTCAGATCCCCAGCACCCACATGGAAGCTGGGTGTCACAGTGCTGCATAACCCTACCGCTGGGGCCAGTGGAGACAGGTGGATCCTTGGAGCTCACTTCCAGCCAGTCTGGCCTATCGGTGAGCTCCAGGCTCAGTGAGAGACCCTGTCTCAAACACTGAAGTGGAGAGCAGTAAGGGGAAGATACTTGACATTGACCTCTAGCTTGTACATGCACAAGCATCATGTGCATTCACGTCCACATGTACATGTACACTACCCACAGAAAAATAAATACCACAGGAGGAGACATTGTTACCACAATGTATTTTGTCAGTTCTCTGACTGTTCCAAATCTAGTTCTGCACTTAAAAGCAGTATGACTCAGTGCCCGTCTGACTGAGTCAGTTCCTCTGCAATCATAGTACGTGCCCTTAACTGTTGAGCTATCTCTTGCAGCCTCACAGTCCAGATTTGTAAATGAGATTCCTACTCAGACTCAACACTCTGACTTTACTTACTGCTTCCTTGGAGTTGCCAGAAAGTTCTCCCTGTGCTTTTTGTATTTTTTTCCTGCCGGAAGTTCCCTGCCTTCCTGAGACCCACCTGAGTGCTCAGCCGTCCTGTGTACTCTAACCCAGCATGCCAGCCCTCAGCAACTATGCCATCTGAACCACAGAAAACAGGAAAAGTTGTTTTCTCTCAGTTTTGTGTGTGTTTTTAAAAACACAGTCTCACTATGCAGCCCCAGGCTAGCTTCAAACTCAGAATCCTCCTGCCTCCCCTTCAAGAATACTGGTATTATAAGCATGTATCACCTCATTAAAGTGCCTAGTCCTGTTTCAATTTTCCTTTTTTCCCCTCCTTATAGTGGACATTTGGGAGCAATAAAAATAAGAAGAAAGGAAAAGCCAGAAAAATAGAGAAGAAAGGAACCATGAAGAAGCAAGCCAACAAAACTGCCTCCTCAGGCAGTTCAGACAAAGACAGTTCAGCTGAGAGCTCAGCTCCTGAGGAAGGTGAGCTCAGCACCCAGCCCAGGAGGAGGCTGTGAGGATGGGCGGAGGAGCCTGGGTGACAGCTGGGCCTCTGCTGTTAGAGCTGGGGACTCTGGTAGTTTTCAGTGACCATGGGTCTGTGATACCTGAGGGCTGGTGAGGCTGCTGGAGTCTGACCATAGCTCCCCTGCATTGGTCTCCTCAGTGTTAGGACCTTCTCTTCCCTTTTCTGGGTAATTCATGGTCTGACTGAGAAGGGAAATCTTTGAAACAGATACCAAATCCCTTAGAAAATACTCTTCCATGAAGACAGTTTAGAAATTTGTCAAGACTACTTTGACAGCTGAACTTGTTCCAGGACTAGAATGGTAAACTTTATATTTTCTTGCCCCCCCCATCCCCCTCCAAAAAAATGGCCTAACCTAGTTTTAAGCCCATGTCTATGAATGCAAATTGAGTCAAGCAAATTCTGGTATAACTGTTAATTTAATATCCATTAGTAATATATGTTATCTTTTGTTTTATTGTTGTTTTTGGTTTTTTTGCCATTCAGGTCAAACTGGCCTTGTACTTTCTATGTAGTTCAGGTTAGCCTTGTACTCTCTGGGTAATCCAGGTCAGCCTCGAACTGGTAATCCTCCTGTCTCAAACTTCTGAGTCTGAGAAAAGTAAAGTAAAAAAGAATGCAGAATTACTAAAATCCACTGGATGGGTTTGAGTTTGTGAGGAACAAGATGTTTATGCTGTCTAAAAGCATTGCCTAGTACATACTAGCCCTTATACAGGGAAATCTGAGACTAGTGTCTAACCAACTAATAATCCAAGGCAGCACTGCTAGTAGCCACAGACAGATGTTAGGTCCTCCTGCTGTGGTGCTACAAGGGAAGGGAGAGTAGAGTTGCCTAGGGGACAGAAAAACTACAGCAGCACTAGACCTAGCATAGGAGGAAGAGGAGTGAAGGTGACCTTTTTTAAAGGGGTTGGACTGTAACTGGAGCGGGGGCAGCCCACTTGTCTATCATATTCCAAGTCCTGAGTTTGGTCTCCAGGACTATGGAGGTGAAACAGCAAAGGACATAAATCACTTTTGGAATATGCTTGCCAAGTTCATAGCCTAAATTCTTTCTTGACAGAACAAACCCATTGAAACCAAGTTACTATTAATTAAACCAACTGTTCCTATTTAAACATAAATGAAATAAAACTCATTTAAAATTTGGTTTCTCAGTTGCACTACTCACATTCAGTTGTCTGTCAGCTACTCGTGGCAGTTATCATTCAAATGAATTATTAATTTATGAAAAATACAGGCTGAGGTGGAGAGATGGCTCAGTGGTTAAGAGCATGTACACTCTTACAGAAGACCTGAGTTAGGGTCACAGTAAACCATAAGCACCTGTGACTCCAGCTCAAGGAAGATTTGATCCTCTGGCCTCTGAAGGCATTGCACTTATGCACAGACCCACACACATACATAGATACATACATACCATTACAAATATAAATAAAAATGGGGCTGGTTGTTATACAGAGAAACTCTGTCTCAAAAAAATAAAAATAAAAAAAAAAGTACAACAAAACAGAGGGGAAAAAAAATGGGACTGGAAAGATAGTTCAGCGGTTGGGAGCACTGGCTGCTCTTCTAGAGGACCGTGTTCAATTCCCAGCTCCTACATGGCAGCTCACAACTGCCTGTGACTCCAAGATCTCACACAGACATGCATAACGACAAAACACCAATGCACATAAAGTAAAAATAAAAATTTATTAAAATAATAATTTTTAAAAAAAGAATGCAGGTTTATTCACTTATGGGTATAAAGACTGAGATGCCCAGCCGGGCGTTGGTGGCACACGCCTTTAATCCCACCACTTGGGAGGCAGAGCCAGGCGGATCTCTGTGAGTTCGAGGCCAGCCTGGGCTACCAAGTGAGCTCCAGGAAAGGCGCAAAGCTACACAGAGAAACCCTGTCTCGAAAAAAAAAAAAAAAAAA
>CABHPH010140002.1:22150-48329 GCA_902168325.1 Peromyscus nudipes
AAAAAAAAAAAAAAAAAAAAAAAGACTGAGATGCCCAAGACAGTGCATTCCCCCTTTTGTATGGCTTTTTTACTGGTGCAGACACTATGGAGGTAGACAAGATAGGTACACACTCTCAATTTTAACACTTGTGAGGCAGCGGCAGGACAGCCTAGTCTACATAGAGAGTCCAGACCAGCAGGGCCGCACAGTGAGGTCGGGGTAACTTTCCTGTTGCTGTAGTAAAATAAGGGAGAAAGGCTTATTTTGGCTTATAAATTGCTGGTCACATTACATCTGCCATCAGGAAGCAGAGAGAGATAAATGCTGGCACACAGCTCCCTTTCTTTGTTTTGTGCATCCAGGGCGTAAATCCAGGAAATGATGCCACTCACTTTTAGAGTTGGTTTTCCCACTTCAATTAACCTAGTCAGGATATCCCCTCGTGGGCATGCATGCCTGAGGCTTGTCTTCTGTGTGACTCTAGATCTAGACAAGTGGACAATATTCACCGTCACACGGAATAGGTTTCACAGGGTAAATGTTTTCATCACACCTCACAGAAATCTGTTAAACAATATAGCAGGCTTTAATTCTTGAAAACTGTAATGGCATTGAAAGACAGAGACTGATCCAAGCTTGGTGATGTAGTCTCAGCTGCTCTGGAGGCTGAGGCAGTACAATCACATGAACTCAGGATTTGGGGCCAGCCTGGACAACACAGTGAGCCTCCAGCTCAAAACAAAATGAATTGGGCTTGCTAGATGGCTCAGTGGGTCAAGATGCTTGCTATTAAACCCAGAACTGAGTTTGATCCCTGGGACCCCAGATGGTAGGAGATCACTGACTCCAAAGATTGTCCTCATGAGCTCTGACATATGCACTCACATACACACACTAAATAAGTAAATGTAACAAAAAATTAGTTCATTAAAAATTAAGACATATAAAGGCTAATCCTCATTAAAGGATACTGGAGAGATATGTAAAGTTTCGTAGGCAGTGTTAACAAGTGAATCTTAAATAGAGTATGGAAGTCAAACTAGTCTTTCTGTTTGTTTGTTTTAGTTTTTCAAGTCCTGGAACTAACTCTGTAGACCAGGCTGGCCTCTGCCTTCTGGGTGCTGGGATTAAAGTTTTGCATCACCATGCAGAGCTAGTCTACAGGTTGTTTTTATAGGTCTGTAATTTTTTCAAAGTAACAAAGTTGAGTTGAAAAATGGGTATGGTAGGTGGCACAGGCCTATAAATCCAGAAG
Source organism: Peromyscus nudipes (assembly GCA_902168325.1). Lineage (NCBI taxonomy): Eukaryota > Metazoa > Chordata > Mammalia > Rodentia > Cricetidae > Peromyscus > Peromyscus nudipes. The sequence goes on from CABHPH010140002.1 coordinate 23,388, forward strand.
GAGGCTGAAGCAGGAGGAGTTTGAAGATGTCTTGTGCTACAGAGCAAAACCCTGTCTCAAAAAGCAAAAAAATGTGATGGTTTATTTTTCCAGCCTAAATTTCCCTAATCTGTTTGCATTTACCAAAGGTGGATCAAGGAGACACCCTAAGTGAGTAGAAATGGCTGTGTGCCATTTCATCTGGGAGAGCCAAGGGGTGGCAAGTGTCATACTGGGGTCACCATAATGTAGTGTGATCTTACGTTGGTCTTTGTTGCAGGTGAAGTGTCGGATTCTGACAGCAACAGCTCCTCTTCGAGTTCAGATTCAGACTCCTCATCAGAAGATGAAGAGTTCCACGATGGCTATGGAGAGGATCTTATGGGGGATGAGGAAGACAGGGCCCGGCTAGAGCAGATGACAGAGAAGGAGAGGGAGCAGGAGCTCTTCAACCGCATAGAGAAGAGGGAGGTGTTGAAGAGAAGGTAGGCTCTCTCCACCTGTGTGCTCAGTTTGTCTTGCACAGTGTGGTGTGAGGCTGGAACCACATAATTAGTTGTTCTGTGTTTCTCATTCTTTACAATTTTTGTTAGGTTGCATGGTATACCAAACACTTCATCTCCCAGGAGGCTTTGTGAAAGATAGTTTAGCCAAACTATAATAATTAAGATTTTGAGGGCTGGCAAGATGGCTCAGTGGGTAAAAGCAGTTGCTGCCAAGCCTGATGACCTGAGTTTGATCCCCAGATGCCGTGTGATGGAAGGAGAGAACTGACTCCCAAAAGTTGCTCTCTGACCTCCACAGTTTGTCAAGGCATGTGTACATTCTCCCCACCACAAAATAAATAAAAATTAAAATTTTAAAAGATTACTTGAGTCAGGCTAGGCTATGATGTTTGGTAGGGTGGTGTAGTAAATGCATTTTCAGCTTTGAGTGTTTCAGCTCCTGTGGGTTGAGATGCAGTCCCTTACTAGACTGAAGAGAATCTGTTCATATGAGTAGACAGTTGGAAATCTGAGTGCTAGTATAATGTAAACCAAATAGTGTACTTAGGGTCACATTTATTGTTCCTTGCCGCCGTCAGCTTCACTAGTGTGTGTTAGTCAGTAGGGCTTTTCACTAGTCTGTGGTTCTGGTGATGGAACCCAGGGCCTAGGCATGCTACTGAGCTGTGTCCTGCTTTTTAATTTTTATTTTAAGACAAGTTTTTGCTGGGCATAATGGCACATTAATTCCAGCACTTAGGAAGTAGAGGCAGGCGGATCTCTGAGTTTGAGGCAGCGTGGTCTATATAGTAAGTTCCAAAACAGCCAGAGCTACATAATAAGACCATGTCTCAAACAAACAAGCAAACAAAACACACAAAATAAATAAAATTAATTAATTTTTAAAACTTAAATTTATTTATTTATGGTTTTTCAAGACAAGGTTTCGCTTTGTATCCCTGGCTGCCTTGAACTCAGTTTATAAACCAGACTGGCCTCTGCCTACTGAGTGCTGGGATTAAAGGCATGTGCCACCACCACCCAGTGTAGTTAATTTTTTTTAATAAAAAAATTAAGTGAGTATATTATTTAATTTCTACCAGCCAAAAATTATTGAGAAAGTCAGAATCTTGTCTTGGTTTTTGTATTTTATGTGTGTATGTATTTGTTGTGTGTTTAACATGTATGTAGGTCCTCATGTCTGTGTGTGCACATGAAGGTCAGAAGAGGGTGTCAGGTGTCTTCTTGTATTCTGCCCATTCATTTAAGTCAGGATCTATCCCTGAACCTGGGACTCTAGCTTGGCTAACCTCGAAGCCAGCAAGCTCCAGTGATGATCCTGTCTCCTCCCCCTTAGAGCTGGACTTAAAGGCATGTGTAGGCTGCCTCGTTTGTTACGTGGATGCGGGGATCAGAACTGATACCTCGTGATTGTGCAGCAGGTCTTTTAATCACTGAGCCATCTCTCCAGCTTTTGAATTTAGATGTCAGTTTGTTACTTAGCAAAAGTAATGTGGGCCAACTGTGGTAGCACAGGCCTGTAATCCCAGCACCTAGGAAGAAGCCAAGGCTGCTGGAGTATTGCTGTAGGCTTAAGGCCAGGCTGGGGCTCCAGAGTGAAACTGTGCTAAATAAAACAAAAGGCTGAAATGTTGGGCAGGTGATTGGCTCAGTGTAAATTGCTTGCATGGTTTTCCCAAGACCCAGGCTCAGTCACCAGCACTGTTGTGCAAGCTGACCTGTTTACTCAGGCTGCTTCAGGTTTCTGGGGGTTTGCCATATTTTAAGTGGCAAAAGTTCTTTCTCATCTCCCAAAAAGGTCAAAGTAAACTTGGCTTTTGTTTTGGGTAACAGAGTGCCCAGAACTAGCTCCTTTCCTCTCTGCCTAGTATCTTGAGAAGAAAATTGAATGGGGCTGGAGAGATGGCTCAGAGGTTAAGAGCAGAGGTCCTGAGTTCAATTCCCAGCACCCATATGGTGGCTTACAACCATCTGTAATGAGATCTGGCTCCCTCTTCTGGCCTGCAGGGATACATGCAAACAGAACACTGTATACATAATAAATAAATCTTAAAAAAAAAATATTGAAGCACCTTGGCAATTAGTTCCATTGCCTCAGGGAGCCTGTTTGTCCCTCTGGAGAGCATATTAAGTATGATGAGTTATCCTAGACGAGAATGTTTGGCTTACTGTCAGCAGAAAGTGGTGGGCATTTGTTAAGTGTGAATGCCTCCAAGATAACCTGTATTACAAAAACCAGGACCTGGAATACTGCACAGGAGTTGTGGGTGAGGAAGGGGGACTTCTAAAGTTTGGATTCTGAACTGTGGAGAGCACAAGAGTTTGACAAAAAAATTCCAATATCACAAATTTTAAGGGTAATTTGTTACAAACTTCATATATTAGTTTTATCTTTTTGTTTTTATTGATTTATTTTTGAAACAGGGACTCACTGCGTATCTCTGGATATCCTAGAACCTGCTGTGTAGACCAGGCTGGCTTCTAACTCACAGATATTTACCTGTCTCTGCCTCCTGAGTACTGTGACTAAAAGCATGTGTCACCACACACAGTGAGTTTTATCTTTTTAGGGCAAGAGAGGAGCTGGGGATCAACCCAGGGAGCTTTTTCATGCTGGGGAAGTATGCTGTCACTGAGCCCACTGTTTAAATGTTTTCCTCTTTAAGGAGCAGTTGACATTCACTGACATTCTTTAGCAACTAGAAGGATGTTGGAAGGTGATGACATGGCCACTCGGAAACACAGTGTTCTGTAGCTTATAGGTTTAGTTCTGGAGCAACACAGCATGGCCGCTCGGAAACACAGTGTTCTGTAGCTTATGCATTTAGTTCTGGAGCAACACAGCATAGTTGTTCAGAAACACAGTGTTCTGTAGCTTATGCATTTATTTAGTTCTGGAGCAACACAGCATAGCCGCTCGGAAAATTCTCTTCATTTTTTTTTTTAAAGCTTTAATTTTGTTTTTTGGTTTGGGTTGTGGAGTTTTTGTTTGTTTGTTTGTGTTTAGTTTCAGGGTTCCTCTGTGTAACTAGTCTCTGTATCCCCCTGCCTCTGCCTCCTGAGTGCTGGGACTAAAGGCATGCGCCACCACCACCTGGCCTTTTTTTTTTTTTTTTAAATCGGTTTTTTAAATTTTATTTTGTGTATGGATGTTTTGCCTCCATGTATGTCTGTGCACAGTGTGTGCCTGGGGCCTGCAGAGGCTAGAAGAGGGCCCCAGATCACCTGGAACTGGGAGCCACAGGGTGAGCTCTGAGAAGCTAACCCAGGCCCTCCAGGAGCTCAGCCTGTGCTGCTAAGCATCGAGGAGCCATCTGTCCATCCTCTAAAGACAGACGCTTGCTATGTTGTCCTGGTACCCTGAGCTCGAATAGTCCCTCCACCTCAGTACCCACCCCTTGGTGGGACACATGTGTGCTCAGCTTCACTTGAATTGGTTTTAAGTTAATCCATGTAACATCTATTAGCACTTCAGTCATTGTTAGAGCTGAGTAGCATTTCATTATAAGTGTATACTATGTTTTGTGAATTTATTCAGTTGTCATTAAAGTTGTTCCTGCTTTTTTCTGTTATGAATAATGCTATTATAAAAGTTGATATTCAAATATTTGAGTGCCTATTTTCAGTTATTTGGGTGTATTCTGCATTTTTGTTGATACACAATTATTTTCTTTATTGAAACCGAGTTTCATGTATCCCAATCTGGCCTCAAACTCACTATATAGCTGAGGATGACCTTGAATTCTGATCTGAATATTTTCCCTGAAGGCCATTCCAACTTTATGCTTTTGAAGACTTTGTTCTTTTTTAAAAAATATTTTTATTTTATAATTAATTTAATTTTACATATAAGCCACAGATTCTCCTGTCCTCCCTCCTCCCACCCCCCTTGTTTGTTCTTTTAAGTTTATTTTTATATATTTGATTGTTTTGCCTGTCTGTGTACCACAGGCATACTTGGTGCCCATGGAAGCCAGAAGAGGGCATCAGACTCCCTGGAGCTATAGACAGTTGTGAGCTGCCATGTGGGTACTGGTAATCGAGCCTGGGTCCACTGGATGAGTAGACAGTGCTCTAATTCACTGGGCCCTCTCTCTAGCTGCACAGGCGACAATTTTAATGTACTTACAGTACATTGGAGTTTCTTTGAAGAAGCCAAGAAATTATTTTTCTGTGAGTGTCTGAGACTCTCATGTTCCAAAAGTGTTTTACTCCTTTCCTTACTTACTTCCTGTCTCCTAGCCAAGTAGAAACCAGCCTTCACATGTATTTTACTACTTTTTAAAAACTAAATATCTTTTAACCAGGTTTGAAATTAAGAAAAAACTAAAAACAGCTAAAAAGAAAGAAAAGAAAGAAAAAAAGAAAAAGCAGGAAGAAGAACAAGAGAAGAAAAAGCTGACTCAGATTCAAGAATCTCAGGTAAGAGGTCATCCACAAGTGGACTGAGGCTGTGGTGGGCATTATGCAGGAGACGGCACTGTTAGCCTAGGTTGGTTGTGCAGATTATTTCAGCGTCCTCACCCTGGGTCTCATTAGTCTCTGAACACCATTTCACTGTTGCCTATACCATAAACTCCTTCGGACTTGTTCACTCAAGTCTGGCTAAATAGGAGCCCAATAGAGTGTGAGCATCCCTGAAGGGTAAGTTGATAAACTTCCTTTCCCAAATAACCAGCTTGATTATGTTCACTGAGACATGTGTCACCCCTCTGCATTTGAAATAACATATCAAGAGATATTAGATCATCACATAGAATGTCTTCTGGGAAGAGTTCACTCTGAATGAAAAAAAAATTCATTCTTTTTTTTTTTCTTTTTTGAGACAGTCTCACTGCATAGCCTTGACTGTCCTGGAACTTGATACATAGACAAGGCTGAACTCCTGAGTGCTGGGATTTATAGGAGTTCACCACCACACCCAACATAATCATTTTTAAATTTGCTATCTATTAGGCAAGTAAAAAGAGGGCTAGATTTACTTCTACACCTCTTTGTCCACAGAATCCCCTCTTTTTGTTTTGTTTTGTTATTTTCAAGACAGAGTTTCTCTGTGTAGCCCTGGCTGTCCTGGAACTCACTCTGTAGACCAGACTGGCCTTGAACTCAGAGATCCACCTGCCTCTACCTCCTGAGTTCTGGGACTAAAGTCATATGCCACTATGTTCATATAGGTTTTTAAGTTTGTACAGTTAGTAATTCACAGGGTTGAAAGTGTTGGTTGTTGACATAGAGAATCTTAGCAACACTGAGTAAAAAAGCCACCCATCCATACCTCTGCAGGTAACTTCCCACAATAAAGAGCGGCGTTCCAAACGGGATGAGAAACTAGATAAGAAATCTCAAGCCATGGAGGAGCTAAAAGCAGAGAGAGAAAAACGGAAGAACAGAACAGGTAAGTGGAGAAATGAATATTGACTTGTTTTCCTTTTTTTAGCTCTATATTTTATGGAAGCTTCCAGACATAATGGCAGTAGTATAACGATCATCTCTGTTCCCATTATCCAGTCTCTACTTATTTCATAGTTTTTCTTGTTAATTCACTTCCTCATGAAGTGAATGCCAACATCACCGTATTTTAACTGTAAATAATTCAAAATCTCTTATAGACAAGCAGCCCGATGTTGTTGTGGGTGCTAGAGATGGAAGTCAGGGCTTCGTGCATGTTAGCCAGGCCCTCTCTACTAAGCCACCTCCAGGGCTCATGTTTGTTTTGTTTTGTTTATCTGAAAACATTGTCTCATAGCCCATGCTGGCCTCGAACTCACCATGTAGCTAAGGATAACCTTGAACTTCTGATCGTCCTACCTCTACCTTCTGAGTGCTGGGATTATAGGCTTGTACCATTAGGCTCAGTCTCATATATCTCATTTTGAACCTAACTTTTTTTTTTTTAAGATTTATTTATATATTTTTTGTACATGGATGCTCTGTCTTCATGCACACCAGAAGAGGGCATCAGACCCCATTACAGATGGTTGTGAGCCACCATGTGGTGGCTGAGAATTGAACTCAGGACCTCTGGAAGAGCAGCTAGTGCTCTTAACCACTGAGCCATCTCTCCAGCCCCTGTTTTTTGTTTTTGAGATAAGGTTTCACTATGTAGCCCTGGCTGCCCTGGAACTTGCTGTGTAGACCAGGCTGCCCTTAGCAAAGATAGATCTGCCTGCCTGTGCCTTCCACATTTGCCACTGTGCCTTGTTAAACTTCTTTTTTTTTTTTAAATTTAAATGTAATTTTTAAAATTTATTTCAAAATTATATGTCTGTTTTGCCTGCGTGGATATTTGTACCACATGTGTGCAATACTGTGGGAAGCCATAACGGCATCAGCTCCCCTGAAACTGGAGGTTGCAAGCTACTCTGTGGGTGCTGGGAACTGAACCCAGGTCCCCTGCGAGAGCAGCAAGCGTTCTTAACTGCTGAGCCATCTCTCCAGCCTCTATACATTAAGTTCTATACCATAAACACATGCATGCACACGCAGACATGCACATGGAGTAGCAGGGCTGGATAGATGCCTCAGTGGTTAAGAGTGCATCCTGTACAATCATGAAGAACTATAGTTTCGATCCCAGCACCCACTTAACAAGCTGAGCATCTTACAGATGCCTAAACTCCAGTTGTGAGGAATCTAATGCCCTCTTGGCCTCTGCACACAAGCAGGAGCATGCACATACATGTACATAGACACACATACACATAAATAAATCTTTTCCAGGGGGGGATTGGTTTTGGTTTTTTGAGACAGGGTTTCTTTGTGTAGCCCTGGCTGTCCTGAAACTCACTCTGTAGACCAGGCTGGCCTCAAACTCAAGAGATCCTCCTACCTCTCTGCCTATGGAGTGCTAGGATTAAAGGTGCGTGCCACCACTGCCTGGCTATAAATCTTTTTTAAAAAACATTGAATCCCTCATGATGCAATGTATCCTCAGCAGAGATCTCCTGAGCTTTGTAAGGAGAGAGTATGATATAGATGCCCCATTTAGGACTGGGCATTCTGCAGTTTTATTCTCTATACATGTACCAGTTGTGGGAATTATTTTTACTATCTATGTGAACTTATCCATGTTTTGTTTTAATCTGGTATAGCTGTTATATTCTTCATATTCAATTAGTCAACCAGTTATGAACCCTTGACAAGACCCCAGTACTCCTTTCTCCAAACCCTCCTTTCCTTTCCCTTTCCCTTTGCTGGTAAAATTCCTTCCCAGGAAGAGACTAAGCAACATCTACTCCCTTCAAGGTCCCAAGGAGGCATGATCCCACCAGAGTTCACTCTGGAGAATCAGTGAGTTTATTGGGCTTCCTTACAGACATGGTTGTATTAGTTAGGGTTCTCTAAGAGTAACAGAACTTACAGAATGATTTTCTCTCTCTCTCTCTCTCTCTCTCTCTCTCTCTCTCTCTCTCTCTAAAATATATATATTATATAAATAATATGTTACATATAATATATTATATAGATATAGGGGATTTATTAGAATGACTTGCAGGCTGTGGTCTAACTAATGGCTGGACCAACAATGACTGCCTATGTATGGAAGATTCAAGAATCCAGTAATTGTTCAGTCTACGAGGCTGAATGTCTCAGCTGGTCTTCAATATACACTGGAATCTAAAAGAAGTAGGCTCTAATGCCAGTGGAGGAATGGACTTGCTAACAAGGGTGGGAGGAAGCAGGCAAAAAGAGAGAGCTTCCCTCTTCCATGACCTTTTATATAGGCTCCAGCAGAAGGTATGGCCCAGATTGGAGGCAGGTCTTCCCACCTCACAGATCCAGATTAGAAGTGGATCTTCTCACTTCAAATGATCCAATTAAGCAAAAAAAAAAAAAAAAAAAAACCAACAACAAAAAATCTCTCACAGGTGTGCCTAGCCATTTTTCTGTTTTAATTTCAGATGTAGTCAAGTTAACAACCAAGAATAGCCATCGTAATGGGTGAGGTATTTCTTACAGAGATGTGAGTGTTCCTTCCTCCAAAAGCCATATCCAGCAGAGATGAGGGCTTCCCTGAATAGATGGAGCAGCCCCACTCTTCTAGTCCCCCACCCCATACTCTAAACACCCACCCACCCCCAGCCTCATGCAATTATAGCAAAGTTACATACAACAGGTGGTAGGCATCTGCTGGGATATTCTGGGGAGGGTCTTGTGACCCTCTCTTTCCACCCCTCCCTGAGGGGGTGTAAATAGTCAACAAGCCCAGCTAGGGTAATCCTTTCACAAGGGGGCTCAGATGAACTCCCCAAGATGGCTTTTGCTTGGCTCCAAGGATAATCCTGCACAACACCCTTTTCTTTCTCTTTTCCTGCCCAAGACAAGATTGGACTAGGACTTTGTACATCTTAGGCAAGTGTTCTGTCATTGACCACAACCTACACCTTTAGTCATTTAGGAGAGGTAGGATGCTGGGAATGGAACCTAGGTTTCAGGCATGCCAATCTGATACTAAGCCACATCCTTAGAATGCCATAACCCCTCCAGTCTATATACTTTCTTCCTTTTTAGATTTGGAATTAGCCATTTCTCTCTCTCTCTCTCTCTCTCTCTCTCTCTCTCTCTGGTTTTTTAGGGTTTCTTAGTGTAACCTTGGCTGTCCTAGAACTTGCTCAGTAGACCATGTTGGCCTTGAACTCACAGAGATTCACCTGCCTCTGCCTCCTGAGTGCTGGGATTTAAAGGTGTGCACCACCACCACCTGGCCTTAGCCATTTCTCTTAACAGCCTTTTTTGCTGAGAAAGTTAGAGAAAATACAATCTGGACAGAAGAATATTCATTCTGATTATTTCTTCTAATTTTGTGCCTTTTCAGTGTACAGAGCTAGGATTTTGGTTCATTTGTTTGTTTGTTATTTAAAGATCACGTCAAGAAGCTAGGCATAGGGCTGGAGAGATGGTATAGCAGTTAAGAGCACTGGCTGCTTTTCCAGGATGTTCAGTTCACAGCACCCACATGAATTGCATACAACCATTGTAACACCACTTCCAGGGAATTTGGTGCCCTCTTCTGGCAAGGCATGCACATGGTACATAGATATACATGTAGACAAAACAGCTATGCATATTAAATAAAATAATAATTTTTTAAAAATCAAAGAAATGATTTGGGTGTGATAGTGTACTTGGAAGGCAGAGGCAGACAGATCTCTGAATTGGAGGCCAGCCTGGTATACAGAGTGAGTTCCAAGATAGTCAGGGGTACACATAGAAACCCTTTCTTGAAAAAAAAGAGAGAGAGAGAGAGAGAGAGAGAGAGAGAGAGAGAGAGGAGAGAGAGAGAGAGAGAGAGAGAGAGAGAGAGAGAGAGAGAGAGAGAAAATCCAAGAAGCTAGCCATGGTGGCAACACACCTGTCTTTCTAACAACTTGAGAAGCTGGTGTAGGATAATGGCTTGAGCCCAGGAATTTGGAGTTTGAAACTAGGTTGGGTAACATAGCAAGACCCTTATCTCAAAAAAAAAAAAGAAAGAAAGAAAGAAAAAAAGAAAATTTTCTATGTATCTCATCATACTTTTTTTTGTTTGTTTTTGTTTTTTGAGACTGGGTTTCTTTGTGTAGCTCTGTCTGTCCTGGAACTCTATTTATAGATCAGGTTGGTTACTTTTTTCTTTTCTTTTTTCCTTTTTTTTCTTTTTAAGGCAGGGTCTCTCTTTGTAGTTGTAGCTGTCCTGAAACTCACTATGTAGACAGGCTGGCCTCAGACTCACAGAGGCCAGCCTGCCTCTGTCTCAAAAATGCTGAGATTAAAGACATATACCACCATACCCAGCTGATGTCTCTTCTTTTGTTTGTATGAGTTTTTGATGTTATATCCAAGAAATCTTTGCCAGATCCAATTTGGTTCATCAGTGATTTCTTCAGAGTTTTATAGTTTTTAGTTCTTACATTTAGGTCTTTAATCCATCTTCAGTTAATTTTAATATATGGCATAAAGGGGCCAATTAATATATTTTCTTTTTTATATTGTTATTGAGTTTTCCCAACACCCTTTGTTGAAGACACATTTGCCCATTTATGGTATTCTTACCCTTTAAAACAAAAACAAAAAGTTGATCAAGGAATGGAGAGCTGGCTCAGCACTTAGGAGCACTGGCCACTCTTCTAGAGGACTTCTTTTTGATTCCTAGGACCTATAGAGTGGCTCATAACCACCTGTAACTCTGGTTTTAGGGGATCCAATACCTTCTTCTGACTTCTGAGGACTGCTGCATGCATGTGATATACATCCATATACTCAGGCACACACACACACACATACACTATACACACTACATTCTCTCTCTCTCTCTCTCTCTCTCTCTCTCTCTCTCACACACACACACACACACACACACACACACTCTCCTCTAACAGATGGAAGCCAGAGGTTGACATCAGGTGTCCTCCTCAGTTGCTCTCTAGTTTGTTATCAAGATGGGTCTCTTGATTAATCTAGAGCTCTTCAGACTAACAGGGATCTGCCTGTCTCTGTCTTTCCTATGCTGGGATTATAGGTATGTGACCTTAAACCCAGTTTTGTATGTAGGGTCTGGGGACCTCAGTTTGTAGACAGAGTTTTCCTGTGCCATGGCCACTCCCAAATAATTACTCAGAAACTTAATATTAATTGTTTATGCTTGGCCAATAGCTAAGGCTTATTACTAGCTAACTCTTACTTTTTCTTTTTTCTTTTCTTCTTTTCGAGACAGGGATTCTCTGTGTAGTTTTGGTGCCTGTCCTAGAACTCACTCTATAGACCAGGTTGGCCTCAAACTCACAAAGATCCGCCTGCTTCTGCCTCCTGAGTGCTGGGATTAAAAGCATGTGCTACCACTGCCTGGCAACTCTTACAATTTAAGTGAACCCATATTTCTTATCTATGCCTAGCCACATGGCTCGGTACCTTTGTCAGTACGCCATGCCTATCTGGTTTCTCTTTGTCTCTGCTGGTAACTCCAGACTCTGCCATTCTTTGTCCCAGCATTCTCAATTTGACTTTCCTGCCTAACCTTATCTTGTTCAGCTATTGGCCAGTCAGCTTCTTCTTTAAACCAATCCGAGTGACAAACCTTCACAGTGTACAAAGTATTATTCCACAGCATGAACTCGGGTCTTTGTGACATTTGGTAAGTACTTTACCAGCAGAGCTATTACCACAACTCTCCCCTGTTGATTTGAGGTAAAGTTTCCTAACCCAGACCACCCTAAAAGTGCTGGGCTTATGAGCTTACATCATATCAGATTCAGATCTTTTTTTTTTTTTTAAGTTACTCATTACAGTTTCTCCCTGTGTGGTTATTCATCAATTAAATATTTTGTTTCATTTTGCTTTTGATGTTTAGAAATAACCTTTAAATTATTACTTTGTTTTGTGACTATATAAAATATAAAGTCCATGGTTCCAAATTCAGATCTTCTAGATAAAGAAGAAAAAACAAACATATACTCAGTTTCTTTCTTTCTTTATTTTATATTTATGAGTATTTTTTTCTGCGTGCATATCTGCACTTGGTGCATGCCTGATGCCCACGGAGGTCAGAAGTGGGCATTAGATCCCCTGGATCTAGAGCTAGAGGTGGGTGTGATCTACTGTGTGGGAACTGAACCAAAGTCCTGTGCAGAGCAACCAGTTCTCTCAACCAATGACCCATCTCTCCAGTCTCCAAACTTAGTTTCTTATGTACTTATTTAACAAGAATCAACAGCAAACTTCTGGGATCTCTAGTGTGAGAGTTTCTTCCACTGCAAACTAGCAACTGATTCTATGCCAGACACCAACTGAGTGTCCTGTAACTGAGTTCAAGCGCTGAGCAGACACTTGTCTATCCACAGGTTGAGAGCTCAGTCCTCCCATGAATGTCCAGGTTCTTTTATCTGTGCTGCTGAGCTATGGACCTCATCCTGCTTCCCTTTGAATTCAGTTAATTTGCTACAGTGTTGCACAGGATTCAGGCACACTTAGGTTTGTTGGTTTGTTTGTGTTTTTGTTTGAGACAAGGTCTTATATAGCTTAGTCTGGCCTAGAATTTTATGCAGTTGTAGTTGACTTTGAATTTGTAATCCTTGTGTCTCTACCTCCCGGGTGCTAGGATTACAGGTATATACCATCAGGCCTAGTTAGATTATCTGTTTATTATAAAGGCTATTACAAAGGATTCAGCTGAACATTTGCAAGGAAAACTCCCCTTTCTTTCTGGACAGGCCACTCTCCAGGAACTTTCACTGGTTCAGCTACCCAGCTTTCCATATCCTATACTATGGAAGGTTTTTGTTTTTTGTTTTTGAGGCTTCATTACATAGGAAAGTTGAGCAAATCATTGACCATTGGTTCTGCTTAACCTTCAGCCCCTTTCCCCTCCTTAGAGAATCTCAGTCTCAGCTTTCTAATACTGCCTTGGTCTTTCCAGGGAGCACACCCTGTCCTGAAGCTACCTATGGGCTTGCAGCCACCAGTCAACTCATTAGCATACTAAAAGACACTATCACTTTGAAGATGCGATGGATTTTAGGAGTTGTGTGCCAGGAAAGGGAATGAAGATGTATTTCGTAATGTCACACAAGGTATATTAAAGGAAGTTCAGCTTCCACATCCTTCTACTTGATGCCTTGCCCCCTCCCATAGTGAGCATCACTTAAACGTTTCATATGTATGTAAATATACCAAGGGGATGGGGTACCATTCATTTGGTAGGAGCTTTGCTATCAATACACAAAGCCCTGAGTTTGATCTCCAGCAAGTACTAACCAGGCATGATGGCACACCTCTAATCCTAGCATTTGGCTGGGGTAGTTGAAGCAGTAGAGTTAGAAGTTTGAGATTATCATTGGCCGCATGGCAGGTTCAAAGCCACTCTAAAATATATCAGACCCCTGTGTCTCTGTGTATTTCCTTTCTTTCTTTTTTTTTGTAAACATAAAGACAGACTCACATGCAGTCTTCCATGAACCATCAATAGGTAGCATACTATACATACATACATACATACATACCTGTTTTCTTTCCTTCCTTCCTTGTAGCTGTGTTAGTTTTGTATTCTGGCCGATTTTCTTGGTTTGGGGAAATTTTTTGTTGTTGTTTAGGTTTTTTTAATTTCTAGAGAAAGAACCCACCTACATGTATGTATATGAGAACTTTTTAAATTTTTATTTATGTTTGTATATATGGGGGCACATATATGCCATATATGTGGAATTCAGAAGACATCTTTTGAGAGTTGGCTCATTCCTTCCTCCTGTGAATTCTGGGGATCAAACTCAGGTTGTCAGGCTTGGTGGCAAGTACCTTTTGATCTACTTCCTCAGCCTGAATGTTTTTGTTTTGAGACAAGGTCTTACTAAATTGCCCACACTGGCCTTGAACTCAGCTTCCTCCGGGCTCAGCTTTCTAAGTAGCTGGGGTATAGACAGGTACTAACCACTACACCAGGCTCTACTTCCTTTCCTTACGTAGCTGCTAGAAGACTACCATCTTTTGTGAGCTAATTCTCTTGCCAGCCAGGGGAGTAACAGCATTCATAAGGCAGTCTCCATCACCAAGAGGAACAACTTCCTTAGAATAAAGCAACACTCCTTTGTGTTTGCATGCTGTTCAGGACCACCTTCATGCTGAGCAGTTAAGTAGTTGAAACAGTACATGAACCAGAGGCCTGCAGTGTTTGCCAACTGGCTCTTGAAAACTCACTTTGTCACTCAGAAAGTAGGGGTGTCTCTTCCTTTTTTAATTATAATGTGTGTGGGGGGGTCTGTGCGTGCGTGCGTGCGTGCGTGTGTGTGTGTGTGTGTGTGTGTGTGTGTGTGTAGTGGGGTGTCTGAGGATGCCAGAACAGGGCACCAGATCGTCTGGAACTAGAATTAGAGGTGGTTATGAGTCACCTCATGTGTGCTGGAACTGAATCAGGTCTTCTGGGAGAGCAGTAGGAATTCTTAATCATGAGCCATCTCTAACCCATCTCTCCTTTTTGTATGTTTTTTGACTCATTTTCCACAGCTTTAACAAAATGGAGGTGTTATGAGTGATTGAGTGGTACTCCATTTGTGGACATTGAGTTTGCTTTCATTCTTCTGCCTTTACATAGTACTGCAAATTCAAAATAAAGTTCTCCTTAAACTCTAGAAAGGTAATGATAATGGCCCAGTATGGTGATGAAAGCTTGTGTTCCCACACTAAAGCAGGAGAATTTTTTTTTTCCCTGAGAGGGTTTCTCTGTGCAGCCCTGGCTGTCCTGGAACTCTCTTTGTAGACCAGGCTGGCCTCAAACTCACAGAGATACACCTGCCTCTGTCTCTCAAGTGCTGGGATTAAAGGTGGTGCACCACCACCGCCTGACCACGAGAATTTTGAGTTCAGAGATAGCCTAGACTACATAGTGAATTGTTATCAAGAGTCAAACAGGGCTGGTGGGATGGGTTAAGAAGGCTTGGTGCTCTTCTCTCAGCCACGAGTTCAGTTCCCAGCACACGTGTCAGGAGATTCGCAGGTACCATAGCTCCAGCTCCAGGGGATCTGACACCTTTTGTCCTCCCTGAGCACCTGCACGTAATGGGTTAAAAAGAGAGAGAGAAAAAACCCACAAGAGGTAATTAAGAGTTCTCTTCATTCTTTGCTGTCTAACTTCAAGCATCTTGAGTACAGTGAAAGACAAGGGAACCAGTAAGATAGCTCATCAGCTCAAAGGCATTTGCCCCAAGACTGACAACCAGAGTTCAGTTCCTAGACCCCCATGATGGAGGGAGAGACCTGACTCCTGCATGTTGTCCTCTGACCTCCTCAGACATGCGTACATAAATGAAGTAATTGAAACTTTTTCGGAAAGATCGGGGGCTGAATGTATAGCTCACTGGTAGAACATTTGCCTAGCATGGAAGAATCCCTGGGTTCAATCCCCAGTATGTAGGGAGGGTTGGGGAAGTCAGTGTGATTGGTAACCATTTCTACCACCTTATAACAACCTCTTGACTTTTTTTTTTTTTTTTAATTGTCTGTCTGTCTGTAGGACCTGATCTTGGTACCTGAATGTTTAACTGTGGTTTACCTCAGTATGGCTCAGGTTATCACAGACCAGTCTAGAAAGGTAGATTGTCTGCTCAGGTCCTTTTCTGTGTTCCAGTTCTTTTCAGAGGTGAAAGATGAGTCGATTTCTTGTTTGTGGAGAGAACATAGGTGATTGTTTCCTCTTTTGTTCTAGCTGAGCTCCTGGCCAAAAAACAGCCACTGAAAACCAGTGAGGTCTACTCTGATGATGAGGAGGAGGAAGATGATGACAAGTCCAGTGAGAAATCGGACCGCTCATCCCGAACATCGTCATCTGACGAAGAAGAAGAGTAAGCTGTCTATTTTCATTCAGCAGGATAGGTGGGGTGAAAGAATTTATTTTGTATTAAAGGTTCCATCATTAAGGGAAGCCAAGGCAAGAGCTTGAAGCAGAAGCCAACAGAAAAATGCTGCTTATGCCTTGCTCAGTCTGGCTCTTGCCCAGCCAGCTTTCTCATATAACCCAGGACCACCTGCCCAGAGATGGCACTGCCCACAGTGGCCTGGGCCCTCCCACAGCAATCATCAGCAAGAAAATGCCCCATAGACGTGGCCATAGACCATTCTGATTAAGACAATCCCCCAATTTTGTGTTCCTCTTGCCAGGTGTGTCAAATAGACGACTAAGATTAGCTGTCCCAGGAGGGTTCTTGGAAGAGACACTTAGTGTAGGTGTGGGGTTGCATCTTTGGCTTGATTCGGTATCCTGAATTCTGCATTCATTTCCCTGCCTCTGCATTCATTTCCCTGGCTGCACCCTCCCTGGGCCTTTTCCCTGGGCCTGCCAGATAGGAACTGACTGCAGGTCACCTCACACTGGCCTTCATCTTCTTTTCTGGGATGGAGCATCAATCTGGGCAGTGCACACTACTTTAGATTATAGTTCTTGTCTGGTCCTTTATTTCACCTACTAAGGTGATTGAATGTTGTAAGTATTGAGAATTTGATGTCTGTCTTTCTGGTGGTTTTACAGTGAATACTAACTATTCTTTGTTTCTTCACAGGAAAGAAGAAATCCCTCCAAAATCACAGCCAGTCTCCTTACCTGAGGAATTGAATCGAGTTCGGTTATCAAGGCATAAGCTGGAACGCTGGTGTCACATGCCCTTCTTTGCTAAAACTGTCACAGGCTGTTTTGTGCGAATTGGCATTGGAAACCACAATAGCAAGCCAGTATACCGGGTTGGTATTCTTCCCTTGGACAGTTCTGCATATTTTAAGTTTAATGACTGTCTACTGGGAGTGGGAGCCGCAGAACAAATCTGTTAGTCCTCTGCTACCATTTGACTGCATTAGTCAGCCTCCCTTGTAACTAGAAAAAGTAGCCCACGCCTGTGATCCCAGCACTTGGGAGGCTGGTGTGAGGATTGCTGTGAGTTGGAAGCCAGTCTGGGCTACAGATTGAGACCCTGTCTCAAGAACAGAAGAGGCCAGGTATGGTAGCACGGACCTATAATCCTAGCACTTGAGAGACAAAGTCAGGAGAATTGCCACAAGCCAGTAGAGTATAGAGAGGAAATTCTAGGCCACCAGTGTTAATAAGACCCCGAGGGAGGCTCAGCGGTAGTGCACGGCTTTAATCCCAGCACTCGGGAGGCAGAGGCAGGCAGATCTCTGAGTTCGAGGCCCCCCTGGTCTACAGAGTGAGTTCCAGGACAGCGAGGACTACGCAGAGAAACCCTGTCTTGAAAACAAAACAAAAAAAGTAAACTAAGAACAAGCCAACAGAAGCTCCCAGTGGTTTCTTCCACCTCCCATTATTGTCAACCCAAAGACTAAGTCTTCCGCACATGGGCCTTTGGGGGACCCTTAGGAGCCAGACTAGCAGAAGAGGAACTGATTGTAGGAGAGTGGCTCACACAGCAATGAGACTCATTCACAACTAACTGAAAGGGACTGGGAGCCCAGAGAACCAGTGCACTTGAGTTGAGAATTATTTTCTCTTCCCCTTTCACCATGAAAGGGACAAAGGACATTCATGGCGTAATTGTTCAGACTTATATAATATATAGAAGTTTTGTTCATTTGAGAAATAAGTGAATGAAATTTTTCTCTGTATGAAAAGTTGCCATGTTACATACCAAGTCACCTCTAGACTTAGGGAAGAGAAAAAAGGTGACTCCAATTCTCCTAGTTCTCATATGTCCCAGCACTGGTGCTGTGGTTTGGATGCTAGAACTGAGCTCTTTTCTTTTTCTTATTTATTTTTTAGACTGGGTTTTACTGTAGCCCAACACTGACCTTGCAGTCCCATCCCCCTCCCTGGACAACCCGCCCCCAAACACAGGGTTTCTCTGTATGGCCCTGCCTGTTCTATCTAGAACTTGCTCTGTAGCCCAGGCTGGCCTCTAACTCAAGAGATCTGCCTGCCTCTGCCTCCCAAGTGCTGGGACTAAAGGTGTGCATCACCATCGCCCAGAGAACTGCCCCCTACCCCTTGGAGACAAGGGTCTCACCTATAGATTGTTGGAATTGAAAGCATGCACCACCATGCCTGGCTTGGCTTTGAACTCTTTATTCTCTGGCCTCAGCCTCCCAAGTTACAGCCATGCTTGTCCCATTGGTTGTTGTGTTTGGGTTTTCTTGTTTTCAGTTGTCATTTAATGTAGCTCTTTGCTTGTCTGAGTACTAACTAGTAACCATGAAACCCACTTCCACACTCTTCTCATTTGAACTATAGAAATTACTCAGTAAACCAGACATGGTAGCACATGGCTGTAGTACTCGCTCTCAGAGACTGAGGGAGAAGAACAAACTTAGGAAGTTCGAGGTGAGCTTGGGCTCCACAGTGAGGTCAAAGGCAGCCTAAACTACATTTAAGACTGTGTATCAATTAAAAAACCAAAAAACAGTTGATCTGAAGAACTAGTTCTCAGGCTGGGGAGACGGTTCATTTAGTAAAGGGCTTCTGCATAGGCAGGAGGACTTGAGTTCAGGTCCCAGCAGCCACACAAAAGCTTGTCTTGGCCGTACACATGTTACCTCTGCTGAGAGTCAAAGACAGGCAGATCCAGGAGCTCACTGGTGGTCCAGCTGGAGCGTCATTCTTCCAATTCAGTGAGAGACGTCATCTCAGAAAGTAAGGTAGAAAATGACAGAGGACACCTGACCTTCTGGTCTCCCCATGAGCACAAACACGCAGGCGGACATACCCACTCACATGCACATACATAAATTTTAAAATCTTAAAAATAATTACTTCACCAGGCTGGTGGCGCACGCCTTTAATCCCAGCACTTGGAGGCAGAGGCAGGGGGATCTCTGTGAGTTTGAGGCCAGCCTTGTCTATGGAGCAAGTTACAGGACAGCCAGAGCTGTTACACAGACAATCCCTGTCCCAAAACAACAACAAAAAAACTATTTCATTTATTATTACTGTGTGTAAGGTGTATGTTGGAAAGGTACACGTGTGTGGTGTGCATGTAGAATTCAGAGGACCATGTTGGAGTTGGCTCTCTCCTTTCACGTTCATGTGCATTCCAGAGAGGTTGTCAGGCTTGAGTCATCAAGTAGCAAGTCCCTTTACCCACTGAGCCATCTTGCCAGTCCTGCTGTCTATCTACCTACCTACCTACCATCTATCTATTTATCTATCTGTCTGTCTGTCTGTGTATCTATCTATCTGCCTGCCTATCTACCTACTTACCATCTATCTATCTATCTATCTATCTATCTATCTATCTATCTATCTGTCACTGTTGTGCCATGGTGCATATGTGGAGTCTGAGAGACTTTAGGAAGCCAGTTCTTTCTTTTCACCTTATTTTGAGGTACTGTCTCTTGTTTCTGCCATCCTGTGTACTCTAGAAGACTAGCTAGCTCATGAGCTTCTAGATGATTCTTCTGTCGCTGTTCTCATCTCCCCATGGAAGTTCTGGGATTCCATATTTGCACCACCATATCTGGCTTGTTTTGGGGAATGGGATGAGGTGAGACAAGGTTTCTCTGTGTAGCCCTGGCTGTCCTGGAACCTGCTCTGTAGATCAGGCTGGTCTCGAACTCAGAGACCCACCTGCCTCTGCCTCCAAGTGCTGGGATTAAAGGTGTGCACCCCCTGCCCAGCTCACATCTGGCCTAATATATAGGTTCTAGATATTGAACTTGGGTTGTCAGACTTTGCACTTAGTGGTTTTGCCTTCCTATCCATCTCCCTGGCCCAAGCCTCCCCCGCCCCTTTTTTTTTTTTTTTTTTGGTTTTTTGAGACAGAGTTTCTCTGTGTAGCCCTGGCTGTCCTGGAACTCGCTCCATAGACCAAGTTGGCCTCAAACTCAGAGATCTGCCTGCCTTTGCCTCCCTAGTGCTGGGATTAAAGGTATGTGCCACTACTGCCCGGCCCAAACTTTTCTTAAAACACATACACACACACACACACACACACACACATACACACATATACACACACAATGTAGTTGAGTGCTAGAAGCCTGGACTGGGTGCTTGGGAAACAGCCAGGAGGCTCATTTGAACAGCCTGGCCAACATAGAGAAACCGTGTCTCATTTTAAAAAAAGCAGGGAGGGGCTTTGGGGAGTGGCTCAGTGAGTGAGAACATTGATCACCAGGCCTAACCACCTGAATTCAACCCCCAGAACCCACATGGTGGAAAGAGAGAACCCACTCTGTGGGTTGTCATCTGAGCTCCACATATGTCTTAGCAAGAACATTCATGTAGCCAGAATAAGGGGGTGATGGTTTAGTTCACAAAGATACTTGTCACTAAATGTGACGTTGAGGTTGATCCCTGGACCAGCACAGGAGGAGAGAACTGATTCTCACAAGTCGTCTTCTGGCCTTCTGTGACCTGGCACATACATGCCTGCACGTGTGCACACACACAAAATAAATGAGTAGAGTAAATTTTGTTTTTGTTTTTATGGATGGGATGCTGGGAATGTCAGTCACTTGGCCTAGCATGTTCACCACTCAACAACAATGAAAGAAGAAAAAGAGCTGACCTCTGACGTTTCTGTAATGGGCCTCCAGACTAATTTGCCTTTTCTCCTGCCTTGCTTACCCTGAGGATAAGGCTCAGCAGCCTTAGCCATCTGAATTCTAAGCATGAGACAGGCCCCTGTGGGCTCCTCTTTCACAGTTCTTCTGTGTTTGGATAGAGACAAAAGAATGGTGTGGAAAGCTCTGGAAGAGGCTTTTTACTGGTATCTGTTTGTTCTCTTAGGTGGCTGAGATCACAGGTGTTGTGGAAACTGCCAAAGTTTACCAGCTGGGTGGTACCAGAACAAACAAAGGGCTGCAGCTACGGTAAGAGGCACTTCCTGAGGCAGGCATGAAGACAGACCCTGTAATCCCAGTACTCCAGTGACAGAATCAGGAGGATCCCTGCAAGGTCAAGGCCAGCTTGGCGTACGTGGTGAACTCCATGCCACTGGAGTTCGTTACCTAATGAAATACATCCTTCCTCACGTTCTTCCCGGCTTTTCTGAGACAAGGTCTTGCTGTATAACCCAAGCTGGATAATCCTGCCTCAGCCTTCCAAGGGTTGGCATAACTGTGTGTCACCACGCCTGGTTTCAGAGTTCCTTCTGCGGCAGCATTAGCTCCCTTTGCAGATGGACTGCTTCTTGGCCTGCCATTGCCTCCAATATGATGTTTGTAACATTGAGCGCTAAGTAGGGTCCCCACAATGCACAGAGGAAAGCTTGGGTCTGTGTTTCCTAGAAGGTAACAAGGATGCAACATGTTGGGGTGTATAGAAGAACAGTAACAGGGTCCGTGAGACACCCCCTGCCAGAGCCAGAGACGTTTTCTGTGAGGACAGTCAGGAAACTTGCTTCCTTCTAATCCTGGCTCTCAACTAGCCTCACCTTTGCCAAGTAAGGTCAGCTTTCTAGACTTACTTTCCTCTTCAGTGAAATGGCAATGTCATTGACCTGGCACACATTTACTGAATCTCTACTTTGTGCATGGCGCTATTCTTGACATTAGGAAAAAGGTGATGTCAAATACACAAATCCATGCCCCTTCCCTCATGAACCCTAAGAATTCTAAAGACCCCCATATCAGAAGGTGTAACAGGAGTTTGCCAGGATCGTGTAGCAGATAACAAGTAACAGCTATGGCTGTCCCCTTGCCTATTTCCTGTCACCACATTCTTTCCACTCCCCTCCCAAATCCTTATCCCACATCCTCCCTGGTTTGTTTGAAAAGAGTTTGGGGGCGGGCAAGATGGCTCAGAGGATAAAGGTACTTGCCACCAAGATGATGACCTGAGTTCAGTCCCTAGAACCCATGTGGTGGGAGGAGGGACCTGACTCTTGTAAATTGTTCTCTGTGACGCTTGCAGTTGTAAGCACATGCACGCACACAAATGTGATAGTTTTGTTTTAATGAGAGCTGGTTGAGGGATTGCTGCTTTTAGAGAGCTTGGGTTTAGTTTCCAGCACCCACATGGTGACCACCTATAACTATTTCTGGCCTCTCCAGGCACAGACATAGATACTTGTGGACAGATAAATATATACATTTTTTTTTTTACATTTAATTTTTTTTTTTTTTTTTTTTAAAGAAGAAGAAGAAATCAAAAAGAGCTGGTTGGGCTAGTGTCCAGAGAAATCTCTAAGAGTATGGCATTGAGTCCCCAAACTTTGCCAAGCAATGGTCAGTAGAAACACTGCTCTTCAGTTCATCCTAGGAACTGTGCAGAGTACATACTGATGCTTCCTGATGGGCTCTGAGGGTTTATGATGAACAGACTTCTGAAGCACTTGCCAGACCTCCTTGGTTTCTACTGTTAGTTTTGTAAGCTAAGTCCTGGCTACCCGTTGAAACGACCCCTGGTAGATTCATTTTGTGCCTGGGCTTAGTAGGTCTAGTTGGTGCTTTAGTGGTAGTTTTTATGTCTCCTTGGCAATTCAGAGGGTAGCCAGGATTGAAGGCCACAGACACAGGTAGTATATATACACAGTCTGGTAGGGTTGCTTAGCTGGTTACAGTCAGTGTGTGCATTCTTTGAGATGCTGTCTCTCTCTCTCTCTCTCTCTCTCTCTCTCTGTGTGTGTGTAGGCATGGCAACGACCAACGAGTGTTCCGCCTGGAGTTTGTGTCAAACCAAGAATTCACGGAAAGTGAATTCATGAAGTGGAAGGAAGCAGTAAGTGGCTAGACTGCTGTCAGCTGTTTGTGAACGTGTTCTTTCCTAAAGCCCTCACTGACAGCTTTCTTATCACATTTGGTACAGATGTTTTCTGCTGGCATGCAGTTGCCCACTCTAGATGAAATCAATAAAAAGGAATTATCTATTAAAGACGCTCTCAATTATAAATTCAATGATCAGGACATTGAGGAGGTAAGAAACCTGAATCCCAGGGCCTGGGTTGTTTAAGACCAGATTGGAGAAGATCTGTCTTGTCTTGACATTTTCTGTGATATGTGAAATTAAAGGGTTGCTTATTATTGCTACCTCGTAATTTGTACTTCATCAAACCTTCCCTATACATTCTCATCTACATAGACTCAAATCTATTAGGATGTGTATTCCCCTAGGCTTGGTTCTTCTAGAACTTCTTTTCACTAAAATATTTTGGTCAAATTCTTGGATCTCTGTTCTCTTGGATAGTGGCTAGCCTTACAATACCAGACCTTTGTTCTGCTGCTCTTTATGGATGCCTGCTCCTTCAGACTGCCCCAGAAGAATCTCTGTGATCCCAGAAACAGCACAGTGTCCCTTGGAATGAGTTTGCTCCCCCCTCTGGGGAGTGGCACTGCTTTAGGATGAGCAGTCCGCTTTAACTACAGCTTTCCTCCAAAATGGGCTGGCTTAGCCCAGCTACAAAAGTAGTTTAGGATTACCTCACTGCTGGTGTCTCCTCTCTGGTACAGATCGTAAAAGAGAAAGAAAGGTTCAGAAAAGCTCCACCAAACTATGCCATGAAGAAGACTCAGCTGCTAAAGGAAAAGGTAGGTCTTAAGCTTGAACCCCTGTGCTTGTCATGTTAAGATGGAGAAATCACACTCATGTCCATTCTCTACCCCAAGTCAGGGATAGCAGGAGGGGGACCATGGTGGGCCCTGGCATAAGCAAAACAGGGTGTTCTTGATACCCAGACAGCTTTCCTTGCTGTAAGTGTAGTCGATCTTTTCCTAGTCCTGTGTTTGCTTTACTATGAACCCCACTATGGCAGGTGGTTTTCCATTCCATCCATTGAGATAGGATGGACCTAGTTATGGAAGTTTAGCCATGTGGGCCTATATTCTAAGGTTAATTAATGGTGTGTCTTTCCTATCTGGGCTCACAGAGCCCGGGAACTAATGGGAAGGTAGGTATTCTACTGTTAAGAACAAAAAGACACCTTGACTTTGTCAAGTACTTTTGTCACTATTTCTTCACATTTCCTACCATTGGTTCATCGTGTGGGGTCCCTTACCTGTGCTGTATGAGCTGTTTAATAGAGAGCCAGCAACAGCCAAGAGCTCACATGTCTCTATGTGTGCAGGCCATGGCTGAGGACCTGGGAGATCAGGACAAAGCCAAACAAATCCAAGACCAGCTAAATGAGCTGGAGGAGCGCGCAGAAGCCCTGGACCGCCAGCGCACCAAGAACATATCTGCGATCAGGTGTGTTAGTGATCCTGTTTTGGTGTGGACCCTGTCCTTGGCCGGCCTGTGGTCTTGGCCAAGCCGCCCCACCCCTCTCACAGCCCACTGACTGACGACGCCTCTTACTTTGTAGCTACATCAACCAGCGGAATCGGGAGTGGAACATTGTGGAGTCTGAGAAGGCTCTGGTGGTGAGTTTTAAACTTCACATGGATTACTGAAAAAACTCTAGTAAAATGATAGGAATTCCAGCGTGATGGCACACACCTGTAATACCAGCACTTGGGAGGTGGCAGCAGGAGGGTCAGTAGTTCAAGGCCAGCCTCAGCTGCTTATGGTCCAAAGCCAGTCTGGGTTATATAAGACTCTGTTTCAAAAAAGTAAAATTAGGACTAGTGAGATGGCTTAGCAGGTAAAAATGCTTGCCATGCAAGCTTGGTGCCCTGAGTTCAAGCCCTAGAACCCACATAGAGGTACAAGAACCAACTCTACAGAGTTGTCCTTTGACCTCCACACAGACAATCATGGCAGGCATGTGCCTCCCCACAGATAACAAAAGAATTTAGGTTAAAAATTGTTTTGTGTATTATCCATGTGTGGTTTTAAATTATTGAAATAATATACTTTTAGCATGCGTTCACTCTGCTCCATATCTGCCCCTAGCATTTTTAATGTATGATACAAACTAACGGTTTTCTGGCCTGTTCTGCCCTTACATTCATTTTTATCTTTGCCATTGGTGCCTTGTTCTCCATTTTAGTCGGGGGGGGGTTGGTTCTTAGTCCTAGGTCTGATCTGTTAGTTGGGTGGATGGGGTTGTTTCTTGTTCCTGTACCTGTTCTGTTGGGGGAGGTTTGGTTCTTGCTCCTGTACCTGTTCTGCTGGGGGAGG
>CABHPH010140002.1:48339-60678 GCA_902168325.1 Peromyscus nudipes
CCTGTTCTGCTGGGGGAGGTTTGGTTCTTGCTCCTGTACCTGTTCTGTTGGGGGAGGTTTGGTTCTTGCTCCAGCATCTGTTCTGTTGTTGGGGGGTTGCTTTGTTTTGTTCCTGTTCTGCAGCTCAGCCTTGAACCCAGGCCTTATGTGTGCTAGGCAAGTGCTGTATCACTGAAAGGACAGACAGCTTTTGAATTTTTTCCTAGTTCCTTGCAAAGATGTTATTTATAATGTAAGCTTAGGACGAAAGAGAGGAGGAGGAGGAGATCTAATGCATGTTTTCTGTTTTAGGCTGAAAGTCACAACATGAAAAACCAGCAGATGGATCCCTTTACTAGGAGGCAGTGCAAACCCACTATCGTGTCCAATGTGAGCGCCTGAAGAGGACGTTTTTAGTTGGGACCTAGATTCTAGGACATAAAATGAATTCCATTAGGAAATTAATAAAGAAGTTAAAAATAATGTTTTTCTAGCTGGGATTTGCTTGTCTTGAGCTTGGGTCTGGATCCTTCCTTTTTTTATCTTGCTATAGGGCATACAGGTAGTGAAAACCTGGGAGTTAACCCTCTGTATCAGGGTGCACTGAAAATGTGCAGCAGTTGTTAACATAGAAAGAGTCCCTGATCCACAGTGCTTGCGACTAGAAACATCCCAGAGCTTGGGCATATTTAAACTTGGAAATATTTGCAGTTTTATAAAGATTTATATAGATAAATCTTGGGGATGAGACCCAGGTCTACAGAAGAAATGCATTTGTTTCGAATGTGTGTATTTATCACCTGAAGGTAACTTTTAATCATACCTTTAGTACCTGTTTTTGACAATAAATGAGATCAGATGTGGAATTTTCCACACATGGCACCGTGATGGTGCACAAACTTTTAGATATTGAAGCATTATGGGTTTTGGATTTTCATACTAGAGGGTGCACAGCCTGTATATGGGGGCCTAGACGGGCTGTTTTGATGGTTTTAATTGTGCTTTACTGCAGCTGACTTGAGGGAAACTCCACTGAGCTGCTAATGGATGCCCAGTAGTACTTGTGATGTTAGTGGGAGTAAATGGACAGAATTTGGCATGGGACTCGGAATGTTAAGTAGTCTTTAAAATAATTTATGTATTTTCTCTCCCAGTCCAGAGACCCAGCTGTTCAGGCTGCCATTTTGGCCCAGCTAAATGCAAAATACGGTTCTGGAGTATTACCAGATGCTCCAAAGGAAATGAGCAAGGCAAGTATAGTACCTCCCTGCGGCTGTGGAGCTAGGCTGCTGGCTAGGACCTCAAAGGCCACCTTGCTTTGTGTAGGCCTGTTGTTGTTCGTATAGGGAGGAACGTGGTTGGGCTTGTGGGCCTTTCTTCAGCTGTTTACGAGTGTACTTGCTGGTACTGAATTGTCTTCAATTCTAAACTACTGCTTAATGAGGCCTTGACTGTGTTCAGGCCACCGACTTTCTAGACTTCTGCAGCACGTTTCCTCATAGAGAAAACA
The DNA here is from genome assembly GCA_902168325.1 of Peromyscus nudipes. Classification (NCBI taxonomy): domain Eukaryota; kingdom Metazoa; phylum Chordata; class Mammalia; order Rodentia; family Cricetidae; genus Peromyscus; species Peromyscus nudipes. The sequence goes on from CABHPH010140002.1 coordinate 49,829, forward strand.
GTGTCCTGTGTATCTTACAGAGTGATTAGAAGAAACAGGTGACAAGTAAGGATCAGACAGTTGTAAGTGTAAAGGCAAAAATGGTAATCCAGGAGAGGCTCATTTCTTTAGTTGTTTGTTTTGTTTCTCTTTTCCCTGAAACAGTCTTACTGTGGCCTTGGCTGGGCTTGAACTTGCAGAGACCCTTCTGCCTCTGCGTCCTCTGAGTGCTGAGATTACAGATGTGGTGGCGCATGCCTGTAATTGGAGTACTCAGGAGGAGAAGAAACGGGGCCAGGAGTTCAAGAGTTTGAAGGCTGGCCTGAGGTCATGAGACTGTTTCAGAGAAACAGGAAATAAATAGGAGCTGGGGGTGTGGCTCAGTCGGTGGAGTGCTTGCCTAGTGCAGCAAACCAAGCACCACGATAACTGGGGTGCTCATGCCCATTATGTTTCCCTGGGTGGGGGCGGGGAGGGTGAAGGCTGATGCATCAGAATTGAAGCGAGTAGTTTTCAATTTCCGAAGTTTCCCTGACTAACCCATGAATGCCTTGAATCTTCTTGGGTCCGAAGGGGCCTATTGTCTCAAGCCCACCTTTTTCATTCATATACCACAAACAAGTGTTCCTTCTCCTTTCCACATTGCAGCCTAGAAAGGCTCTAAAAGGGAAGACTGTTTACGGCCCCTCCTGGTTTCCTTGAGAGAAACAATCTGACAGGGGCCTTAGAGCTAGGAAGTTCAGCTGAGTTGGAGAGAATGTGCCTGGCAAGCTCAAGGCACTGGGTTCCACTCACCAGTACCACACAAAAAGTAAATATGTGTGTGTGTGATTTTATATATATGTCAATTACAGAAAGAAGTGTCAGTCAAAGGGGTGGGAGGCTAATGAGATGGCTCAGTTGGTAAATTCTTCCCTCAAAAGCAGGAAGATTGGAGTTTGATCCCCAGAACCTATGTAAAAATGCTTAGGATAGTGGTTTACATCTGTAATCACAGTGTTGAGGAGGCAAAGGAGGATTCCTGGACTTGCTGGGCACTAGCCTAGCCTAACCTAATTGGTGAGATCAAGGCCAATGGGAGATCCTGTCTGAAAGGAGATATGTAGCATTTCTGAGGATCACATACAAGGTTGTCGTCCACATGGGTGTTGCACACGTACATTAAAAAAGATGGGCGGGCTTACTATAAAAAGCATATGATTTTGAGTGAGAGCTTTGACCATCCATGACTGCTGTTTCTTTAAATCTTTTTGTATATTATTTATCTTATGTTGTATGAATGTTTTACCTGCATTTATGTGCCTGGTGTCCACAGAGGTCAGAAGAAGGCCCCTGATCCCCTGGAGATGGTTATAAATTTTCATGTGGGTGCTGGGAACTGAATCCAGATCCTCTGGAAGTGCTCTTAACCACTGAGCCAGCCCGCCAGCCTCTCTGTTTGCATTTATGTTTTATAATTTGTTTCCTTTTCTCATTGCAGGGTCAGGGAAAGGATAAAGATTTGAATTCTAAGTCAGCCAGTGACCTCTCAGAAGACTTGTTCAAAGTCCATGATTTTGATGTGAAGATTGACTTACAGGTTCCAAGCTCAGGTGTGTGTGCATGTTGGGACTTGGAAGGGGCACCAAGGACCAGATAGATTTGTGGGTCTCTCAGCTTTGAGTCTTGACTATAGGGAAGAAAAGGAGGTACCTGCTTCTCATGATCCATAGAACCAAGGTCAGATAGGGCATGGGTCCTTGTTGAGAGCAGACTCCAGTCAGCAAGGCTCCCTGAAGAAGGGAAGCCAAGATCAGAAGGCCTGTACAGATCCTAAGTTTGCCAATTTATTCTTTCCCAGAGTCCAAAGCTTTGGCCATCACCTCCAAGGCCCCACCAGCCAAGGACGGAGCTCCAAGGAGATCTCTGAACTTAGAAGACTACAAGAAACGACGGGGGCTTATTTGAGCACTCCCAGCCTGCTGCTTCCGACCCTGCATGCCCGGCAGAGTCCAGCTTTCCTCTTTTCCTCTGACTTGCCCTCCTTGGGCTGGAGCAGCAGTGGAACTGGGAAGAGACTAAACTGCCAGTCATTGTAATATAAACCATTTGCTGTACAGACCTCCCTTGTCTGCACCATCTCCCGCCAACCCCCCAGGTCCCACCCAAGGTGGATCTGTCCATGTCTTTAGATTTGTGTTTGCCCTCCCCACCCACTTTTGGTTTTGAACTAGCAGTTTGGCCACTCTGCACATTCAGTATTCCGTGGAGCGGGGGTTCTCGCTGGACCCCTGGTGGCCACCGTGGCAGCACTTGGGTGTCCTCCAGACTGCCTTGGGCCCGACCTTGACCATGGCCCTAACCCTTGCAGAGAGCGGGAACTGACGTCAGCCGAACTCTTTCCTCTCGTCATCTTTCCCTTCTTCCTGAGTCCATGGAAGAGGGATTTTCAAAAAGTTTAGTTTCCAAAAAGTGTACATTTATGGGGTGGGAGGGGGTCTAATTTGAGAGAGTGTGTGTGTGGGTGTGTGTATGTGTATGTGTGTGGATTTTTTTATCATTTTTTAAAATGCAGTACTCTTTGTATCAGTCTGTCATGGGTCTATAGCTGTTTCAGATTTTTTTTTGAGCTGTACTTGAGCATCTGAAACTGCAAGAAAGAAACTGATTAAATGTGATTCTTCTTACTAAACAGGCCTGACTGCTGTAGCTGTGTGACTTCCTCCCCTTTTTCCCAGCACTGCCCTACCCCACAGGAAACTCCCTTCTAGCCCCCTTGCCCCACAGGTTGTGTCCTGGCAGGTGGGCAGGAAGCTCATGGCAGGTCCTACCTCTGAGGGTAGCCAGAGTCTTGCTCATTGCACAGGTACAGCCTATAGCTTCTTGACTGAACGTAGCGTTTCTTGTCCCCTCCCAGCGTGCCTACCTGTCTTCCTAGTTGACTCTGTTTGATGTTTGGCAAGAATAACATTTTATTTTGTTTTTTAAAGAAATAATACAACATGAATGTGGAGAGCAAACACAAAAAGATGTAGGTTTCAGATGTTACCAGCATGTGCAGTGGTGCGTGCGTGTATGCCCGTGTGGGTCTGTGTGTGTGCATATATATGTATGGTGAGCATATATATATTGTTGTGCAGCTAGGGTGAAGCCAGCAAAGAGGTGTGTATGTCGTTATGAAATGTTTGAAAAGAGATAAGCTGACTGCTTGATAATCATTCTCAGGTGTAAAGCTCCAACTGTAAATAAAAGTGGCATTTAACAAATCTTTTCAGAACAAAGTACAGCTGATGATATCCTCCAAGCACTAGGCTAAAGGAACAGCTGAGAGCTGCTGATTCCACACGACCATGAGGGCTCTGTACTTCACTGACTCCTGTATAAGGAAGGGATGATGGGAAATCATGGAATTAAGTAGTATTTAAACAAAAATGGACTTACTAGTTCTGATGGTTGAGTAAAGCCTTGGTGTTGCTTTATCTTAGTTTACATTTTTACTTTTTTAAAAAGCAGCAACAGATGGTTTTGAAGAAGTATTGTGACTGTAGAATCTGGAAGTATGGCTCTGCCCCAGCCGTTGTAGCTGTGGCACAGAGTTGGGCAAAGGACCGGTGATGGACTCCTTGCAATCATACATACTTGAAGAGTCCCTCGACGGAAGCTCTTTGTAGACTGTTGTGTAAATGTGGAGTCACAGACTGTTGAACACCTGCACTCTGGCAGAGTCCTGGAGCTGCTGGGACCTCTCCTGTCATGTCAGACTTGGACTTTTTTCTTCTTGTTTAAAGGACATAAAATCATAGAATCCATATAATCTGTGGAGTCCTCCTGACCCACGTGTAGATCTGTATCTAGCATCATTTGGATTTGGACAAGTGTCAATGACATTATGGCTGTGTAATAAAATTTCTATTAAAACCACCACACACTGTAGCCCCTTTGCCACGGCCCACCTGCAGCTGCTGAAACCCTCATGCTGAGGCCAAAGTGCGGGGCAGGGAGAAAAGCCCACCAAAGAAGATTGAAAGGTAGCCTGGCACCTGACCGCCTGTCTGGCGAGTCCAGTCAACGTTCAGCATCTACCTGTAGTCTCAGCTGAGGCGGGACCTCTGAGCCAAGATCTCAGCCAGTCATGAGACCTTAGCCTTGTCCCACCAACAGGGCTTCCTGGTGGGTCAGTCTTTCTTGTGCTGGTAACAGCTTCAGCAGCTTGTCCACCACCCCAGCTTCACTGCAGTGTTGAAAGGTGGAGCACCCAAGGCTGTGATCTCCATCTTTTTCATTCTGGGAAATGACACTCAGTATCCAGGTGCCTAGATCATGCTGTCTATAGATCTGGTGTCTGATTTCTGACAGGGGCAAAGAAAGCCTGTTTTTGTTATTTTTCTGTGAAGTCCTGACTTGTCACTCAAACTGTAAAGATATTTGTAAATAAACTTGATGGCATTTTAACAAGGGGTCAGATTTAGTACATAGCTTGCATCCCAAGTGGCACCCTTAAAGCCCCATTTGGAATCTCAAATCCTTTGTCCCCACTGCACTCGAGGTTCTGCGTCCCCAGAATGACAGTAGCTGTCCTCAACTCTTCCTTGTTTGGTTTTGGTTCTAGGTTTGGTATTTGAGATTGGGTTTCTCTGTGCAGCCCTGGCTGTCCTGCAAGTCATCTGTAGACCAGGCTGGCCTCAAACTCAGAGGTCCGCTGCCTCTGCCTCCCAAATGCTGGGATTAAAGGTGTGCACCACCACTGCCCAGCTGTCCTCAACTCTTAAGCAGCATCCTGATAATGGTAGTTCCCTGGCCCAGTATGAGTTGCAGCATGATTCAACTGAGCACGTAGATGCCCAATGTGCTGCCCAGCCCCAGCCAGAACCTGGTCCTAACAGCTTTCTCATGGCCTAGGCACAGTTCCTTGGCCTAGTGTGTGGAGCAAGAGGCCAGGGACTGAGTATAGCTGATTTGCAGCAATCTTGCCCTACATGGTGAGATCTGAGAGTCCCCCATAGTGCTGAGGTGGTGTCTTATTTATTTCCTTACCACTGTGTAAGCAGCAAAGACCTACAATCACCCTCAACAGAGGTGGTAGAAGCCGGGTACCAGGCTGCCTGGTGTTGATAAAATGGGACCCACAAGTTACCAGATGTTACCACTCACTGCTTGACTGTTGGGTACGGACAATGAGTAGACAAGCCACTTAGTTTTCAGTATCTGGTTGCTGTGTGGCAGCCACTTGCTGCCTGACTGAAAAAGACAACCTCCAGTACAGGTGGAGAGAAGTGTGTAAGCTTCTCCCAGAAGAGGAGACTGTTCTTTGGCCTAGCTGCTCCAAGGAGCCAGGAGGCCATTAAACTCAGTTCAAGCTTATTGTTTAGCGTGTTTTCAAAGATTGAAGGCTGGCACTGGGTTCCTTTGAGCTGCACTGAGGAAATACAAGGGGCAGCGTTTGTAAGAGGCCCCCTGCAGCTGTAAGGCTGCCCAGTCCTGCCCCAGCGTCTGTCAGGTGGATGGCACCTGGAATGCAGATTCTTAGCCTGGGGTAAGACCCGGCCTCTGGAGTGCAGGCACATCTAGGAACTCCAGCCTGCTATGTACCCAGATAGCCAAGGACCCGAGGCAGCAGCTGGTTCAGGGCCCATCACCCAGCACCACCGCTTAATCCCTAAGGGTAACCCATTTCTCTGACACAGTACCCCATCTTTAGATGGATAATGTGCTGGGCATGGTGGCCCATGTCTTTAATCCCAGAACAACCACCAAAACAGCGGTAGCTAAATTGTCAGTGTTCGTCTGGCATTCAACAAGGTTCTAGGTTCAATCCTAACAGGTGGAGGCTGGATGGATTAAAAAAAAAAATTAAGGTCATCTTCAACTACATAGTCAATCTCATCTCGCGTGGGGAATCTTCATTCTCGGGCCTTTCAACATACACTTCCACTAAAGACTCAGCCCCCCCCACACACACACACACCCCTCAAGAGTATTGAAACTCAAGCCAGAAAAATATAAAGAATCCCAGCAAATTTCCAATTCTTACCATAACTACATCGAAGCCAGGTCCAGAAGTGCAAGTTTATCTCCACCGACTTACCCTGGGGAACTCCCTAACTGAAAAAGTCACCTCCGCAGAAGCCTTCCTGGGACTCGCCTCTGCCGTGGGTGTCCCTTCCAGCTCCCCCTAGCGCAGCACTTACCAGTGGAATTGGGAGCTAACCCCAACCAGGGAGCACCCAGCCTCGAGGAGCGCTTACTGGACCACAGATAAACGAAGAAAGAAGGAGGGGGAAAGGATCAAGCTGACATCCTGTCAGGATGGCCGTCCAGCCGCGGCACCCGCAGCAACAGGAGCCCAGGCTTTCTGTACGCTGGGTTCTAGAAATGGGCTGCGAAAGGTGGAGCCGGCGGGCTGGCTAAGAGGGTGTGCCGTACTGGATCTGATGGGTCCCAGGTCTTGGCAGCCTTAGCAGGAGGGTGAGCAGCAACTGGGATGGGCGTGGCCTGCACCTGTGAGTGCTTGCACGTGCGCGAAACATGCCCTCCCCCCACCCCACTCCCACAGCTGGAGGCTCCCCAGGATCTTAACGGAGCGAGGTATTGACACTCAAACTTGCTCCTGGTTCATGGTGCCAGGTGACTCAGTGACCTAAACTCACATGCAGTGAGCCAATGGCAGCTTCCCGTGGTTCCTGCTTCCAGTCCTACTCTGATGCTCTGTGGACTACGTCCCCTGAGAGGAGGCCACATCTGCAGGTTCAGTGTTTTAGTTGAGAGCTGTATCTCCTACCCCTTCTACTGGGAAAGGCAGGGAACTTCCTGATGAGCAATTACTGTAGGCAGACCCAGCACATCCCTAGTGTGCGTGGGGCTTTAAGCAGTCACCCTCAGTTCCCCCCTGTCCTCAGGCCCTCCCGGAGGTCATCACCTCCAAGTAGCTGACCATTAGGAGAGGCCCTGCAGCTCCCTGTCCTCAAGAGAAGGTGTAGACTTAATGAATACAGGCTCCTAAAGGAACTGCAAACCTTGCTTCTGGAATGTGTCAGGAGGAGAGACTGTAACAGCACATACATAGTGACACTTTGGTTCATTTAGACAAGGGTGACATGTTATGGAGGGCTAGCCAACTGCTGATTCCAGGCCCTGCTACCATTATGACTGAATATTGCATAATATTGTCACAAAGACTAAGCTATTGGTGTGGGGCAGATTGCTGGGGAAGAGATGAAACCCAGCACCAAGAAGTGTCAGAGGTTAGGACTGTCCAGGAAGACACCTTGCACATTTCCTTTTCCAGAAGGAGACCTGCTCTTCCTCACCCTAAAATTGAGATTGGGTCCTGGTTCCTACCAGTCCTCTATCCAGAATGCTCTGGGCAGAGCCAAACATCAGAGTGGCCACTTGAGAATGTTAGAAATACATGAATAAACCGAGAGGCCAAGATTCTCGGGGCTCCACTGACAATCCATTGGAAACAGTAAAGGAAGCTTGGCAGCATCCTACGGCCAGTTTTCTGGTTGGCTCCTTTGTGCTTTTCTTCCCGAGAAATGTGAAATAATGATCATTCCCAGTACCGGGGCCATTTCTCCCTATATCCTGTGCATCTAGGACCATGTCTGGTTCACTGCAGCTACTCAACAGGTGTTTGTTTGCTCTGTGAGTGAGTCTAGGTATTCCCACAAAACACTGGAGTCCTACATTCAGAACATCTCTTGGAAGGCCCATGCCCCCTAGAGCATGTGCTACTAGAATGAGATTTGGTATTCATCCCACCTGGTCCAGAGGAAAGTGACATCCCAACGCCCCACCCCCCATCACTGAGCTGGCTCTGGTGAAGAGGACCTGGTGTCTCAGAGTAATGGGTCCCTCATTCAAGAGCGCCTCATTCAAGGGTCCCCTTTTCTTCCCTTGCTTGTCTTAAAAAGCTGGAGGAGCTGGAGAGATGGCTCAGCCGTGGAAGTCCTTATCCAGAGGACCTAGGTTTGATTCCCAGCACCCACATGGTAGTTCACAACTGTCTGTAACTCTGGAGTTACAGTCCAGTCCCAGGGGAACTGACACCCTCTTCTGGTCTCTGTGAGCACTGGGTACTCATGTGGTACACAGATAGGCATGCAGGTGAAACACCCAAATACAAATATATATATATATATATATATATATATATATATATATATATATAGAGAGAGAGAGAGAGAGAGAGAGAGAGAGAGAGAGAGAGGGTTTCTCTATATAGCCTAAAGATCCACCTGCCTCTGCCTCCCAAGTGCTGGGATTAAAGGCCATCACACCCAGCTTTATATATATATGTGTGTGTGTGTGTGTGTGTGTGTGTGTGTGTGTGTATGCATTTCATTTAAAGAAGCTTGAGAAATTGCACCTGAGCTTATAGAGATGGGGGTAATGAGCAGTTAATTTTGCTTCAGCACCTGGAGTGGAGGAGGCTAGAGAGAAATTAGACATCCCACACGCACACCCATCCCTCACCTTGCTCATCCCATTTCCAGGTTCCCCTTTCCCGTATTTTGTATCCCATGGTCGTCGCCCTCCAGGAAAGACTGCCCTCACACATGAGTCCAGAGGGCCAGGCACAGAGACAGGACTCCTGCATCTTAGGATGTGGTACCCCACACACACTGAGATGTCTCAAGAAAACAGGATGAAAGCTGGGTGTAGCGGTACACGCCCGTGATCTCAGCCCTCAGAAGGTCGAATCAAGATTGGAGGTGGTGGTACACGACTTTAATTCCAACGCTCAGGAGGTAGAGGCAGGCAGATCTCGGTGCATTTGAGACCAGCCTGGTCCACACAGTGAGTTCCAGTACAGCCTGGACTACAGGGTGTGACTTTATATCAAGAAATGCAAGGAAGGGGAAGTAGGAAGGCAGGGAGGGAGAAACTTAACGTGACCCACAGGAAGAGAAATCAGGGGCCTAGTTAGGACTCCCTGGCTGTGGGTTTGAGCAAATGCTCTAAACAGCACTCTTCCTGTAGGCTCCTATGTCTCAATCCATCCATTCCTTATTGTACTTACCCATGCAACAAAATACACCTAGACAGGCATGGCAACGAACAATTTATGTTGTTATTGCTGAAAAAAAAATGGTTTCATGTAGCCCAGGCTGGCCAGCTCATTTGTAGCTGTGGATGGCTTGAAGGCCTAATCCTTCTACTTCTGCCTAACGAGTCCGAATGAGGTACTGCAGCCATTCAACATGCAACCAAGGGCAATTGCTTGGCTCCTGCTATGACGGACCTAAGACCTGGGCGAGTATATGATATAAGAAGAAAAAGAATTTTTCTGGGTTTTCTCTCAGCCTACTCACATCCCCAGCATTGCCCACACACTACCTGGCACACAGGTCCCCAGCATGTTCTCTCCTCCCTCTTCTCTGTCAGGTCCCAGTCTACCCTCTGAGGACTGTGCCTCTGAATTCCCTGCTACAAGCTGGCATAGCTCTGGGCCTTACAGCTCAAACATCCAGACCCCTTACCTGCCCCCAGAGAAGGTGTCGGTATCCTCCATGGAAGGGGCAAGTACTCAAACTTGTCTTTTCTTTTCTCTTGTGCTTTCATTCCCGACACACACACACACACACACACACCCTCTTGTTCTTCCTTTGGCAGTCCCCTGGGATCCTTTTTTCTTTGCCAAAGGGTCTCATCCTCCCTCTGAACACTAATTTCCCCTTTCCCTTGCCCATTTTAAATTCTGGCTGAGGAGAGAAAAGGGAAGGCACATACATACTCCTGAGCCTTTGTCAGCCTTGGAGGCAATTCTCCTGGAGATACACCAGCAATCCCAGGCTCTAAGTGTCCAATGAGGGTACCCTCAATCTTCTGGCATTTAGGGGAAGGCAGAAAATTCTGGCTTCTGCTCACAGGAGCCTTGCAGCTCCGCAGAACACCAGCATGCAAAATCCACAGACCTATCCAGAGATGACAAGGACTTTGCCATGTCTGAACTTCTCTGTCACTTCTCTCTCCCCAGTTGCACGGCCGCAACTCTAGGCAGGTGAGGTTGTCTTGTCTGTTTACAAATAGGGATGAAAAGGGTGCCTAAATTTCCATCTAAGAAATGGTGGGCCTGAGAGACTGGCTATCCGCTACAACATTACAGCATCACACCTTTTTTCCCTTTCTTTCGTGTTGGGCATAGAATCCAGCATTTGCCACATGCTAGGCAATGCTCTACCGTTGAGCTATGCATCCAACACCCATCTCTAAATTTTACTCTCACAGCAATCCTATAAAGTTGACAGCTCCTCTGTGAAGGAGAATCAGCAGTTCACAGAAGCGAAAGGACTCTTTCGAAGCCACAAAGCTCCGAAGGAAGAGGAGGGGGAGGAGGAGGAGGAGGAGGAGGAGGAGGAGGAGGAGGAGAAACTTAGCACCTCCAGCTAGTGGGGGGCTAGAGAGGGCGGGGGAAATGCAGGCCAGAAGTAGCTGGGATACTTGGAGAGAGGCTCCGCCTCTTGACCTTGTTCTCTGCCCGCCGGGAAGTGGGGAGCTTCGAGGGATGGGGGCAGGGAGCAGTCTCAGCTCGACCCTGGGCACAGAATCTCCAGTTGGGCGCATGCCTTGGGGTGTGTCTTCCTTGGATGGCTGATGGCCTTGAACTCTGGATTAAGGGGACCAGGCCAGAGAAAAGCCCCAGAGACTCAGAAGCCTTTGACCAGGAAGATTGAAACAAGGAAAAGAGTACGAGGAAGCGTGTGAAGGAGCAGGCGCAGCTCCTTCCTGTGCAGGTCAAGACCCTCGGATCGCATTGAAGGAATCCTTCAAAAACCGGAGAGGGCACAGGGCTCAGAGACGGAGCATTCCCTCCCACCTCCTCGAGGGCAGGTCGAGAGAGATGGTGGGGACTCGACTCGAGCCTTCCCTGCGACTCTGGGGGAACCGCA
>CABHPH010140003.1:0-20099 GCA_902168325.1 Peromyscus nudipes
GGATGTTTGAAGAAGAGAGACATTAATAAGACAACATTTGAACAAAGAGCCAAAGGAGATGGAGGAATTACCTAGGCAGATTTTTTACAGGAGGAATGGGCATAAGGACATCCCAGAGATAAGTCTGATGTGTCTGAGCCATAGCCTTGTGAATGGCAAGGACAGGTGGGTGTGTCATCGGAAAGGAAGCCAGCAGTCTTTGGGTTCCAGCTGTATAGGTCTTAAGGATCCAGCACAGAGCAGCTTGTGTCCAGAGTGGGGTAAGGGCTGTCATGAGGCTGTGCATGCATGAACCCAGGCGTGACCACGGTGAGGTAAGGATGGCAGAAAAGCCAAGGAGAAGTCAAGAGAAGACTGCCAAAGCCAACAAAGGTGATGCTAGCCTGGACCAGGGTCAACACCCCTCTTTGAAGGTTCTCACAGGCTTCCCATGGCATTCCCCAGTTGAAGCCACAGTACAGACCTTGGGTTCCATCACCTAACCCTTGTGTTATCACATGTTAGACTGTAGCTGGAGAGTTTCTCCCTGGGTCCCGCCAAGCCCCACAGTCCCGCAGCCCTCTTATAAAATAAACACACAGACGCTTATATTATTTAAACTGTTTGGCCTAATGGCTCAGGCTTCTTGCTAGCTGTTCTTATATCTTAAATTAACCCATTTCTATTAGTCTATAAGTTACCATGTGGCTCGTGGCTTACTGGTACCTTACATCTCGCTTGTCATGGCGGCAGCTGGCAGTGTCTCTCTGCCTCAGCCTTCCACTTCCCAGACCTCTCCTCTCTTTTTGTCCTGCCTACACTTCCTGTCTGGCTACTGGCCAATCAGTGTTTTATTTATCAATCAGTAATCCACAGCATTAGACCATGCATGTCTCTTCCTCTCACATCCATCCACCAATGCCTGACACTTGTTCTCTGGGCCTATCTCCTCTCCATCACTGGAACCTTCCACTGGGTCCTGCGTACTCAGTATTCTTTCCCACCGCAAACCAATCCCTTCTAGGTCTCCACAAATTCAGCGGCAATTCAAACAGTGACTGGCATCCTTAACGACCGGCATCCTTAACAACCAAGAGACATCCCTTTCGATGTGGTGATTCAAAATTAATAATATAGCTATTTTCATTGGGTCTTGCCACTGGATTTCCATGACAACAGGTAACACTGAGCACATGCTCAAAAAGTTACAGATGCCAATCTAAAAGACTTTGTTTTAAAAAAATCCTCTTTAATCCTTACAACACTCCTAAGAAGTAAATAGCATTATTAATCCCTGTTGTACAAATGCAGAAACTGAGGCACAGAAAGGTTAAGTTGTCAGCTAGTAAGGAAAATGGGAGGAGCTAGGGTTGGGATCCTAAAAATCTAACTGCAGAGTCAGCCCTCTCTGGCTTCCCAGTCTCCATCATTCTGTCTGCCTGTTCTCCATCATTCTGTCTTCCTATTCTCCATCATTCTGTCTTTTTGTTCTCCATCATTCTGTCTTCCTGCTCTCCATTACTGTCTTCCTGTTCTCCATCACTCTGTCTGCCTGTTCTCCATCATTCTGTCTTTCTGTTCTCCATCATTCTGTCTTCCTATTCTCCATCATTCTGTCTTCCTGTGCTGTCCTGTGGATCACTGAACAGCAATCCATGAGCACTACAAAACTCCTCTTTCTGCCCAAAGCCTTTGCTTCAGCCTCTCTCTCCTTCTTCTCCCTCTCCCTCTGCCAAGTCCCAACCCAGCTCTCAAAATGTCAACGGACTTCCTGTTCTTCCAGGAAGTTTCTTTAAATAAGACTGCACTGACCCTCTGTTCCTCAGCTATTTGAAACTTCCTGCAAATCACCATGTGCCTTGTGGGTTTTTTGGTTTGTTTGTTTGTTTTTTATGAATCTTCTCAAATACACTACAAGCTGCTTATGTGGAGCAACCATAATTTATATTGCTTTTTATATCCCCACAGTATGTGTAGCAATCGTGGGTCATTCAGTTCAACATACATTTTCAGACAAAGCCTATGGTGAGCTAGAATCCTTGTTGGTCCTGGAAATACAGCTACGATGGCCCTCAGATTTATTTGGAGACTGTGGATACACCCAGGGAATTGCTTCATGAAATGGATCATCCATTATAACTAATCCTTTTTATACAAATGCCCATCAGTGACACCGGGCATATGCAAATAAGTAGCTTTCATGTTACTCCATAAAAATGCATTGAGCATTTTCTTGATGTAGAATTCTGAGCCAAGTGCTTGTTCCAAAAAGAGAAACTAGACAAAATCCCCGTCATTTCCCAGTATACGCCGTCATATGTCTCAGGGTGATGTCGGGAATAGGGAAGCTACTTGGGTGTGCAGAGGTGAGAGAGTACAGAACTCAGCTATAGGAAGCAGCCCGATGAAACATAGAATAATCAAAGAAATTACTTTCTCCATCATTACCTATTTTTTTTGTTAGTTTCTCTCCCACTCTTGGAGTACCTTCCTTAACTACCTTGATGTGATCCATCATGGCTTCCACAAATTGGTACCCTCACCCTCTGAACATCCACGTCCTGACCTCCCTGCACCAGTGGTCCAGCACCACTGCAGATAAACTCCATTTTCCATACTCTAACACCAATTATCCATCAAGGGAATGTAACAAGTCTATCACATGGGATTCTACCCCCAATTATCTAAGTCTGAGGACTACGGGAAAGATGTCCCAAATCGTATCAAAGGGACAAAGGGATACAGGAATCACTCTACATGGGATGGTAGCTTTAGGAGAATACAGTGGGATGAGTGGCCCAATAGTTGCTCTAGCATACAGGTGCGCCTCAGATGCTCATATCACATTTAATAGATTCATGGGATTTTAAAAATAAAAGAGTCTAAGGACCATTTGATACAATTCTCATGTTTCAGCCCCGTGAGACAAAAGTCCCTTAACAGGTACAGGTGGCACCAAGGGAGTGTCACAGAATCTCTGAATCCTAATTTATGCCAACAAATCAGCAGCTAAGGGAGGTTTATTTTGTGGGGTAACTTACAAGTGAAGGGATAGGTTACAGGGAAACTCTGCTCAATCTACCTCCAGCCTTCAGGATCCAGGAACCAAGAGAGCCGGCACATCCAGATCTTGGGTCTTACTGGCTCCTCTCTGCCCTGCCTTGTAGGCATGACAGCTACCGAAGCCTTAATGGGGGTAGTACTTCCAGGGCAAAGCTGGAACAGCTACCCACTACACCAACCCCTCACTGATACAACTGATACCAACACTATCCTCATCAGCTACTTTGGACTGACTCTTGAAGTACAAGATGTGTTTAGAATTCTGGTGGAATTCGTCATTGCTCTCTGAACTTCAAATGCTTCTGAGCTTGAGTCTGAGTTTCTTGAGAAAAAAAAAAAGCAACTCCCAAATGTCTAAATCCTAAACTGCTTCTAGAAAGTGCTACTTCAAAGAACTCTGCATAAAGCAATTCCCTAAAACACGTCTACATATGCCCCTATCAACTGCTGTTTCTTGGCTTGTGGTTGTGATTTATTATCCTTGAGAGCACGACGCTGGACTCAAAATTGCATGCCCTGGTTTCAAGAAATACTGATACCATCTCTCAACAACATAAGGAGGATAAGGTGACCAGTGTACTCTATTTACCCAGGCCTGCAAGGGTCCCCGGGATATGGGAATGTCCCCTTTAAAACTGGAAGGTCCCTAGCAAACTGTGGCAAGCCAGTCATCCAAATCTAGGCACTTTGGGGGGCATAGGAAAATAGTGGTTTTTGTCTTTTACTAACAGGTATCATTAACTTTATATATGTATGAACAGTGTCCTGTGTGGAATTCCTAGCCCTGATCAAATCCATTTTTAAAAACAAATCTTTTCTTAACCTTTGAGAGGTGTCCTAGAACCAAACACGGCTGCAATGCAAGATGCTAATTACCCTTTAACATCTTTAAACAGCGTATTTTGGTAGCCTTGCAGAAACCCCATGTATAAACCCGCGACAATGAGTACAATAGATTAGTGATTCTTAGCACCTCCCAATGCAGATGAAATACATCAAGCAAATGAAAAGCAGTCCTGACACAGGGGACAATGATTCATTTCAATATGTAAGGCCCTGGCAGGGACTTCTACAGAAAGGCAAGCCTTTAGCAGTGGCCCAGGAGTCCTTATTCTCTGCCAGGAAAAGCCGGGACAGGAGGGAGACTTGACTCTTCCAAGGATGGGGGCGGGGGGGGGGGGGGGCTTCATCCCCAATTTCCTTATTCAAGCCCCTACCTCGGGCTCAGCCCAGCAGTATTGGAATGAGCAACCCTAATAATGTGCACATTAATTAAACCTTCAGTAGAGGTAGAAGGGAAAGAGCCTGGCGAGAACCCAAAATGCTTTAATCCTTCCCAGGAAAGATGAAGAGTTAAGAACTTTACCAATCTAAAGAGAGAGAGAGAGAGAGAGAGAGAGAGAGAGAGAGAGAGAGAGAGAGAGAGAAAAGAAAAATCTAATCCTTCAAGACTCAAACTCCACAGTTCTAATTGATTGATGCCATTTATGTGGAATCTAGCAGCATTGAATCATTTATTTTAAAATGACAGATGTTAAAAACACAGAGCTACACTAATCTATGTCAAGCAGAGAGTATATCCATGACTATCATGGGTATCACGAATATCACGCCAAGGCTGACTTGGTTTTGTTCTAAACAATCTTTCTGATACCTTGTTTTAGCACTTCAGTTTCGGAAAAGGGTAATTTTGAGCCAATGGATGAGACTGGATTATAAATTTGCATTTCATGAGTATAGGCCACCCCACTAAGCACTCAGCAGGGAAGTAGGAAAAACCATAGAGAATGGAGAAATGGGTATGTCCTTCACCGTAGAGATGTGGCAGTCAGATTTCTGTTATGTTGTAAAATACCTGAAATAAATCAACCCATCAAGACAAAAGACTCACTGTGTTGCTGCTTTGGACTAGCTGGCTCATGGTTTCTGGACCATAGTTGGACCAGTGGATAACTGAGTCTAGTGCCCATCTACCAGGGCTCCAATGTCTGTTTTGGGAAAAGTGAGATGCCCAGTAGTGCCTGTACCCTTTGCATAGTGCTTGCTATGGGACAGGGTTTCCAGTCCACATTTCTGCCAATTTTGACCTTACTGTTCACTCTTCTGCTACAATAGTGAGACAGAGTACCATGGCAGGGACCAAAGCTGCTCCCCCCACCCACACACACATAGCCCAGGAAGCAAAGAGAGCCAAAGAAAGAGGCCAGAGGCCCAGGAGTCTCTTCAAGGACACACCACTAATGACATAACTTCCTTCCACGAGGCCCCGCCTCTTAAAGGTCCCAACAACAACCCTACAGCCATGCAGTAGCACCACTGGCTGGCAGCCAAGCCTTTGACATAAGCGCCTCTGAGGAATAGTTAAGATCCAAACTATAAGAATAAGTGACAATATGTACAAAATAAACAGAGGAAAATCTCCTCTCACTTTTCACATTATAGCTCCTTGAACCATTTATAACATCTATGAAATCTCAATTTCAGCTTCTATTAAAACAGTAACAGTGGTTTTCCTTGATGTGGTCTTTGTCACCAATTTGTTTTAAAAATGCGTGTGTCTTCATGAAGAATGAATTAACATAATATTCTAATTTACCCACCAAAAGGACCTCTATTACCCACCTTAGGCTATGAAAGTATTACATTTTTATTTGTTTTATCAACATACTTAAAGTCCTGTAATTTATAACTTCACAATACAAGGCTTTACAAAGAGTCTGACATTCCCTCCCTTGCCACTAATAAACACTCTTTTTCTTGCTAATAAGTTTAATAACTGTTCTTCCTAGTTTCTAGAACAAAATAGCCACAAACCACATAACATTTCTGTCAGTGTGGGACAGATTATAATGGAGCTGAACGTTTCCTGGTTTGTGGCATCGTGGCCTTCATAGGATACACGTTTGTAATGAAGTTGAACTAGACAAGCTCGCTCTATTAACGTTGGTATGAAAATGAAGCAATACAGTTATGTACAGTCTGCAACACTTGATAATACCGATAAAGGAGAAACTGGGCACGGGGCGCATGCCTGGCATGTGAGCACTTGGGAGGCAGGAGCAGGAAGATCAGAAGTTCAATGCCAGCCTCAGCCACACAGTAAGTTTGAGGCCAGCCTGGAATACATGTTTATTCTTGACTGTGCTGTTTGTGTGTGTGGTGTGTGCGCGTGTGCTTAATTTAATCTCATGCTATTTTTCCTCAATGTGACACTAAGAACAATAGGCAGTAACACACACACACACACACACACTGAAGCCTAGGTATGTAGTGGACTATACCATCTAGATGTATGATGCTCCTGAATGCTCACACAGACACAGGCTTGTTTAATGATGCATTACCCCAATGTTCAATCATAAGGGAGAAATCTCTGTTCGGGCTCCATCGGTGCCTGTAAGCAGGAGAGAGGGCAACAAAGTCTAAGCTGAATTCAGGACACAACATGGTCCCGTCAATTTCCTCTGACAGGAGAGTTTTAGACTGGCTGCCCTTCTCATCCCCCACCCCCACCCCAATGTCCACCATCCCTTCCTCTGTAGAATGGCTACCACTTCTCAGCACTTCCCGGTGAACCACCTCCTCCAGACAAGCTTAATCGGCAAACAGCAACCAAAGTTACGCATACAAAATGTGTCAGTGATTGATGACAGCACGGATATTACCATTTTAATAAGGTCTGTAAGAATTGAGAGTCTAAGAATAGGTCTCCAGCCCGTGTGACTGACAGGTGGAGGATGTGTTTGACTGGCCCTGAAGAGCTCCTGACCATTGATTTGCAGTCTTCTGGTCCAGAAACCAGGTGACACGGGGTGCTGGAAGCTGCAGGGGTCATCTTGCCTTGCACCGTCGTCATCACGAAACAAGATAAAGTAGCACTGTTCTCAACATTGCTACCAGGGAAATTAGGTTCCCTTGGGGTTCCTAGTCTCATTAATAAAAGACTTTTAAAACAGACCCAGAAGGGAGCTCAAGGACCATTTTATTACCTTTGAAAGAAAAACGGCAGGACGGGCAAGCTGTACATCTTGGTAGCTGCTAGGAGGAGAGAAATAGAGAAGAGGAAAAGACATCTATAGGATTCAAGAAAACCAGGATGATAGGCAACAGAGAGCTGGCACACCATGGAAGGAGGGCGTCCCACAGTGTTAGGGAAAACAAGCTTAAACAAGGGAAGCACCCACTAGGCTACTGGAAAAAGATAGAGGAACAGAAGGAAAATGATGCTCTTTGAATTTAGAACTCAAAGATCAAGCAGTCGCAGCCGGGGAGATCTGCCAACTAGTACCCTGGGGGGCGGGGCTTCCGGGAGGTAAAAGTACATTGACTCATTAAGGGGATAATTATTCCTCCCATCCCCTTAACGCTTCTTCAGGTCTATCAGATTTCCCAAGGAGTGGTCTCCTGGCCTGGTGATTGACAGGCCCAGCCGCATTAATTCTTAAGGGAGGAGACAATAGTATGTAATGATCTAATCTTTGGAACGGGTCAGATGGCATGTCTCTTCCATTCAAGGTCAAAGGGTTTTTGTTGTTGTTGCTGCTGCTGCTGTATTTTGTTTTGTTTCATTCAGGAGGCTTAAGTGGAAGTTGGGAGATGGCATTTGTGATGTTTTTTCCTTGTGGTGTTACCAGGGATTGGAAGTTGAAATCCAAAGTCTTCCATGAGGCAGAGGTCCATCCTCAAAGGCTTCTAAGGCTACTAATCCCTAGCAATCAATATGTTATAGAGTGACAGATCATCTGCTCAATCAAACAGCAATGATAACAGCTTCACAGGCACAGTTCAGCTTGGATTACCTCGTTCAGTAGCTTTCGATGTACTGAAATGCCCTCCATCTATGGCATTGGGATGTAGATTTTTCAACACGCTAACATTCGTCTCTCCCTTCAAGTCAGATTTTCTTCTGAATCAACATGTGGGAAATACTGATGGGCAGCCTCTTGACCATGAAGTATAAAGCAATCTTTCCAACGACTTGTTTCAAACGTCATTTTGCTCTGCGTGCCTTTCAGGTTATTATTAGTAGAAACACTAAGTGCAATCATGTCTATTGGCCACTTGCCACACACCAGGTGTTCTTCGTTTCATCTGCTCAGACTCCCGACAGCCTCTGGAGCTGTTATCATTGTCCTTTGTTTTGTATTGGGAGAACAACCAAGGTCACACACAGAAGCGCTTCTGATTTGCTTGCCTCTTTTCTGGAAGATTCTAAAGGGAATTTATGAAGGTTTTAGGACAATAAAGCAAGAAAAATGTTGCATGTCCTGGCTACTTCCCAGGACACACAAAGGTATGGGGTTTAAAAAAAAAATGGGCAACTTTTTTTTAAAAAAAAGTCTGTTTTCTATGAGCTATTTATGCGTCTGGAGGTGAGTCAAGAATGACACAGCCAGTTTGCAGAATGTGAGGCCTATAATCAACGCTACAGGGCTCAGCAGAAGCAGTTTAAACAGGGAAATGCTTAGATTTAGACTCACTCTTTCCAAAGCAAGCAATAATAGAGCATCAAACTGACTGCCAGCCATGGGCTGAAAGCGTGTGATGTCAAAACCAACCTCCCAAGCAGACGCAACCTTACCTCAGACTAATTTCTAAGCACACGTGTTTACTGGGTAGTATTATTAGCTTCGCTTTCACAGGATAAACCAAGGTTTCAGTCAGAGAAGGGCTGAGGGCGGGTTAACTATACTTCTCCGTTCCTCCCTCCTACTCTCTTCCTCCTTCACCCTGCCTGAAAATTATCCTGATAATAGCCCTAACTACCATTTATAGACTCCACTCAGTCCACAGAGTCTTTCGAATACCTCATCTAACTTTGTGGGCTAGGTTTGATCAGCGGCCCCCACTACTTCTGCGATGAAATCCTGTTAAATTACTCATACTTGCCTTGAACTCACGATCCTCTTGCCTCACCCCGCCCTGAGGAGCTGGGTTTACATGTTTGCTACCACGCCTGGCTAGTAGCTATCTTAAACTAAAAGATGGCTCAAGTTAAGAGGGAGGGAAGGAGAGAGAGAGAGAGAGAGAGAGAGAGAGAGAGAGAGAGAGAGAGAATATGACTAACTCCAAATCACACCACCACGGAGGATCAGAGACATAACTGAGTCCAGGTCATCTGGGCTCTCCAATTTAAGAGCCCAAAAGAGAACTCATCAATGAAAAAGCACTGTATGCTTCCTCTTTGCTCTACACTGTCTATTTGGCATTTGTATAAAAATTAATAACTTGGGGGCTAGGTGATGATGGCCCCATGGCTAAAGTGCCTGCCGTATAAGCATAAGGGGACCCAAATTTGGTGCCCAGCATTCATGAAGAAGCCATCTATGGCAGGATCACCTGTAATCATGGTGTGTGGAGGCAGAGAAAGAAGGATCCCTGGAGCTTGCGAACCAACCAATCTGGCTAAATCAGCAAGCTTCAGGTTCAATGGGAGACTCTCTATTCTAGTTTCACTCTGTTGCTATGATAAAAACACCCTAGCCAGGGACTTCCTTGGCTAACACTTCCAGGTCACAGTTCATCACTGAGGAAACACAAGCAGGAGAGTGGACGCAGGCCTGCCTGCTTGCTGATCCACACAGTGTTACCTCTAACCAGTAACTCACAGCCCAGGGAAGTACATTCAAAACCATGGATGGACTCTGCGGGCTGGCTCAATCGTGCGTTATATATAACTTCTGTCTTAGTTAGGGTTTCTATTGCTGTGAAGAGACACCATGACCATGGCAACTCTTATAAAGGAAAACATTTCATTGGGGTGGCTCACTTACAGTTTAGAGGTCTGGTTCATTTAGTCATGGTAAGAAGCAAGGCAGCAGGCAGGCAGACATGGTGCTAGAGGAGGAACTGTGAGTTCTTACATCTTGACTCACAAGCAACATCTCACTGGGTATAGCTTGAGCATAGGAGACCTCAAAGCTCACTCCTTCAGTGACACACTTCCTCCAACAAGGCCACACTTCCTCCAACAAGGCCACACCTACTCCAACAAGGCCACACCTACTCCAACAAGGCCACACCTCCCATTAGTGCCACTCCCTTTGGGGGCCATTTTCTTTCAAACTACCACAGCAAGCTTTCTTATACATCCCAGAACCATCTGCCTAGGGAATGGTGCCACCCACAGTGGTCTGGGCCCTCCTCTATCAATTAATAGTCAAGATAACCCTCTTCCCCCAGTAGATATAATGACAGGCCAATCTGATCTAGGCAACTCCTAAATCAGGGCTCTGCTCTCAAATGACTCTAAGCTGTGTCAAGTTGGGTGAAAGTTAACCAGGATACCCTGGTCTCAGAAAATAAGGGGGACAGCCACTGAGGAAGAGAGCTGATATCCATTTCTGGCCACTACATGCACATGCATATACATACTGTGCATTCAAACATATGCATGCATAAGCATACACACAAGAAATAGGAACAATTTATTGTATTCTAATGGTGTTCTACCATTAATTCCATATACTACCAAGAAAAATATTTCCCTCTGTCAGACTTTCCCTTTAGCATTCATATTACAGCTTATTCTTTATCATTATTATTATGTATATGATGGAGGGAGGGAGTGCATGCCACCATACACATAGGAAGGTCACAAGACAACTTTCCAAAGTCAGCTTTCTCTTTCCACCTTATGTGGGTTCTGGGAAGGCTTGGACAGCCATTGCTGTGTCCACGGAAGCCATGTGGCCAGCCCAGCAGCTTAATTACATTTCTGAACATTCACTGAGGGCATCACCACCAATCAGTCCCCACCCTTCTCCCTGGTGTACGTAGAGCCTTGAAGTGCCAGACGCGTCTGTGAGAGAGACATCTTCCCACGGGTCCTGTGTGTGTCTGGGACTGACTTCCGCTGGTTATGAACTTCTGAGGGAGCTGGCTTTCATAGAGCACACAGTCTCTACTGGAGAGGCGATAGCCATTCTATCACCATAGAAGCTCACTCGCAACAGAAGTCCGTTCCCTTGAAGTAAAAAGGAAGAGAATGGTTTTACATGTACGCAACCCCTATCTGGATCAAGGGTCAGCTACTCAAGAGCCAATTATCCAGCTTAAAGACTCATCCTGCTTCTGCACTTCATCCCTTAATATCTACCTAGTATTTGCATTCTTGGCTGTCATCTACAGAAAGTTTTAGAGGAAAAGAAGGAAGGTAATATTCAAAAATAAAATTTTAATAAATGATCGTCCAAGTACCTGCTTTGTGACAGACGGAATAACCAGGTGCCATGGAGAGTAATAGAGCCCTGCTTGTGCGGACAAGAGCCCTGCTGGACAAATACTGGATTGAGGATGTGTACACGTACACACACACACACACACACACACACACACACACACACACACACACGGGATGTGTATAAAATGAGAAAGCAGTTATTGTGGAGCAGAGGGAAGGAGGTAAAGACACAGAACAGAAAGTACTCTTGCACTAGCCCTTAAAGTCCGGGAAGAAGCAAAGATAAAGGGAGATAAAACACACAGGAGACAGCAGACGTGTGGGCAGCAGGGTGTGGAAGTGCGTGTGTGCTCCAAGACCAGAGAAAGAAGAGCAACAGACTGAGAGAGGGGATATGAGGATGTTTCTGAGGACTCTTTTTTTGTTTTGTTTTGTTTTGTTTTTTGAGAGAGGTTTCTCTATGTAGCTTTGGTGCCTGTCCTGGAACTCACTCTGTAGCCCAGGCTGGCCTCAAACTCACAGAGATCCGCCTGGCTCTGCCTCCTGAGTGCTGGGATTAAAGGCGTGCGCCACCACCGCCCGGCTCTGAGGACTCTTTGGATGGTGACCTGACATCCAGGTTTACCTCAGTCTCTTCCAACTTCTGGTCAGCATGTCATCAATATTATTACTCCACCACACTCTTCTCTCTCAAACTTAATCTGGTTCTGGGACCGAAGAGACGCTCAGCAGGTAAAAGCTCTTGCTGTGCCAACCTGACGACTTGCGTTCAATCCCTCCATTTCATGATGGGAGGAGAAACCAACTCCCAGAAGTTGTCTCACTTCCTCCCGCTTGCTTGTGGTATGTGGGTGCTCATATTTACACACACACACACACACACACACACACACACACACACACACAGCGGTGGGGATAAAATAAAAAGACTCCAGGTACCTTCCTCTGGACAGTCAATCACATGGCCGTGAGCATCAGGCTGAAGCACCCACGTCTTCACACTTTTCCCTGCTTTGTCTGGGGAAGCTGTTACGAAACAATCATGTTTCTCGCTAAGTTTGGGCTCACTGTGAGAACGACTGAAATATCACCCCAGACAGCAACACAGATCGGAATTAGAAGCCCATACATCTGAAGGCTACAGGCCAGAGAGGTTGTGAAACAACAGCTCGTGAGCCAAAAAAAAGGCACAGTGTTTTTATCTCTGTAGCATGAATCTTAGACGGTCTTATTAATAAAAACAAACCTAGAGCCAGGTATTGGGGTGAATGCTGGAAGATCAGAGAAGCAGAACAAGCCACAGCTACCTCACCTTGCCAATTCCTCAGCTGATCCTGTTTCCTCAGACTGGAAACCTCTGTGTCCTCATCTGGATTGAATCTCAGCTGAACTGTTGCTCAAAAGCCTAAAAGCTTAACCAGCTCTAGTTCCTGGTCCTCACGCCTTATATACCTTTCTGCTTTCTGCCATCACTTCCTGGGATTAGAGGTTCACTTCCTGGGATTAAAGGCGTGAGTCACCATGCCTGTTTCCAGTGTGGCTTTAAACTCAGAGATCTGGATGGATCTCTGCCTCCCAAGTGATAGGATTAAAGACGTGTGTGCCACCATTTTCTAGCCTCTATATCTAGTGGCTGTTCTGTTCTCTGACCCCAGATAAGTTTATTAGGGTGCACAATATTTTGGGGAACACAGTATCACCACATATCTCCTCTGGCCCCTGTAGGAGATATTTTTTGCAATCCTGAAACAAGAGTTACTATCATAACATCTAACTTAGAACCCTGTGTTTCTGCCTTTATTTTAGAAATGGTAACATCTCAAACACGGGTCTTTGTATGTTCCACCACGCTGACGGATGACTGGGACTCGGCAACAGCTAGCAGTATTTTGTCTCATCCCTGCCACTGGGGTCAGTTTCCACCATAGTCACCCAGGACCTTTGCTTCCAGAGTATCCACATCCTGGTGAGGTCCCTCCCAACACTGTATCGGGTGTTGTAGGTGTGTCCGACAGAATGACAGTATCACTCCCAAGCTGAGGTCATAAGAGACACAATGGCTCCGGTGACCCTCGCTCACTTGTTCTACACTGTAAGAGTCTACCGGAAGTCAGGGGACACGTTGTAGAGAGAGACCCACATGTGGAGGCACCGAAGTGTCCAGTCAACAGCCATGGAGCTTTATGCAGTAAGTTTCTAGCTTTGGCCTCTTACTCAGAGGACAGAAGACCTGCTAGCATCCTGAATGCCACTTTACAAAAGCTCTGAGCCAGAATCATTCAGCCAAGCTACCCCCTCACCCTTAGAAACACTGTAAAAAAATTAGCATCATTGTTTTTTTTTTAGCCACTTACTTTAGGGAAGGGGCTATTTGTTCCACAGCAATAGCTAACTAATATATGAACACAATTGGTTTTTTTATTTAAATTTTTTGAGATGTTAATATAGTTATATCATTTTCCCCTTAACTTTCCTCACTCCAAGCCCTCCTATACGCCCCACTTTCAAATTTATGGTCTCTTTTCCTTTAATCTTACGTACGTACGTGTGTGTGTGTGTGTGTGTGTGTGTGTGTGTGTGTGTCCAAATAAAAACTGCTCAGTCTGTATGATATTAACTTGTGTGTATGTTTTCAGGAATGGCCATATGGTTTTGGAGAACCAATGGATGTACTCATCCACTCTCTCTCCCACTCAGCATTCCTTAGTTACCTACTGTCGAGTCCTGTATATGTGTGTGTGTGGAGTGGGGGTGGGGGAGTGTTGCCTACTGAATATTGTTGGAAGGTTTTAAGCAAGGAAGTGAGAAGTGAGCTCAGGTCTGGGTCTTGACACATCACACTGACATTTATGAGAAGGTGCGATAGGTTAGTTTTAATTGAAAACATGGAACAAGCTAGCAGAGTAGTTGTTCTCAACCTGTGGGTCCTGACCCCTTTGAGGACTCAAACAACCCTTTCACAGGGGTCACCTAAGGTAGCTGGAAGTTTTCCTGTGCTCAGTGTGGTGATATTTTATCTGTGTTTTAATAAACAAAGCCTGCCTGGAGATCAGAGGAATAGGAACAGCCATTATAAGTAAACAAAGAAGTCAGGCAACAGTAGCACAGGCCTTTAATCCTATCACTTGGCAGGCAGGGATCTCTGTGTGTTCAAGGCCATGCTGGAAACAGAGCCAGGTGTGGTGGCACACGCCTTAAATTCCAACACTAGTTAACCACAGAGGTCTGGAAGTCTGTATAGACAGACAGGAAGTGACAGAGCTGGGCAAGAAGAGGAAGTGATGTAGCTGGGCTAAGAAAGCCAATGAGAGAACAGAACAGAAAAGGCATATAAACGTGAGTATATAGGAGGAAGCTCTCTTTGGAAGCTGCGGAGTTGGTGAGGTGAGGTTAACTTGTGGTTTGTCCTAGTCCTCTGATCTTTCTCTCAGGCTTTAACCCAAATTTCTGGCTCCGTGGTTTTTTTATTTATTAAGACCATTCAGAAATTTGTCTACAACCTAAGACCATGGAAAAACACAGATATTTATATTACAAGTCATAACAGTAGCAAAATGATAGTTATGAAGTAGCAACAAAAATAATTTTATGGTTGGGGGTCACCACAACATGAGGAACTGTATAAAGGGTCGCAGCATTAGGAAGGTTGAAAACAACTGGTCTAGAGCCTCAATAAGAGATTGTCTAGTTCAGGATGGCCTGAGTGGGTCTGTGGAGGGTTGATTTGATGACATTAACTGATGTGGGGAAACCTGACCACCGTGGGCAGCACCATTCCCCGGGTTCGAGAAAGTGGGTGAAGCGATTAGCATTCACGCATCTGTTCTCTCTGCCCTTGGCTGTAGGTGTGACATGATCAGCTGCTTCTAAGCCTCCCGCCTCCACCTTCCTGTCATGATCGACAGTCACCTGGAACTGTGAGGTAAACTAAACCCCACCTTCGGCGAAGTCACTCTTGTTGGTGTATTTTACCAGAGTCATCAGGAACCAGACTTGAACAGAAGGGAGAGAAAGATGTTCAGCATCAAGGCCAAGTTTCCCCAGAGGTTGGTGAGTTGCCTGCAATCTATCGTGTCTAAGAGGGAAGGCTGCTCACTCTGGGTCAGACTATGGAAGGCCAAATTCCCAGAGCATCTTAAAATATTTTAGATTTTGGCAACTTATTTGCTGTTTCAGGTCCCTTATCTGGAAAATGTGACTGGGGATATTTTTAGCTGGAAAGTCTCTGAATTTCCATCTAACAACGTCTGAAGTAGTTTCTCTTTCTCCATGACTGAAAAATGTAGCTGCTGGGGCAGGTCAGCTGCTCAAGACACCTTCAGGATCTCAGTTCCTTCCACCTTCCAACTTTAACTTTCTAAGTAAGCATGTTGGTTCATTGCCTCATGTTTCCAAGATAGCTGCCGCCGGGCGGTGGTGGCGCACACCTTTAATCCCAGCACTGGGGAGTCAGAGGGAGGCGGATCTCTGTGAGTTCGAGGCCAGCCTGGTCTACAGAGTGAGTTCCAGGAAAGGCACCAAAGCTACACAGAGAAACCCTGTCTCGAAAAACAAAAACAAAAACCAAGATAGCTGCTACAGCTCCAGCCCTCACATTTGTATCTATAGGAACAGCTGGAAATGGAGACAGTTGAGAGGAGTTGTTTTGTCTTAAATTTTTTTTAAATTTTTTTATATGCATATGTGTCTCTGCATATAGGTTTCCCTGGAACTGGAGGTCCTTGTAAGATAGGAGCTGGAAATCAAACTCAGGTTCTTTGCAAGAGCAAAACACGCCCTTAACCTCTGAGCCATCTCTCCAGCCCCCAGTTGAGTGTTTTAAACTGTTGGTCTCATTTTATCAAGAAAAAGAAACGCTATCTGTTTGTGATAGATGTCACATTAGCAGTAACAAAGGCTGGAAAAGTATTAATACCGTGACACCAAATAAAAGTTGAATTCTGGTAAGCAAAACCTGAGCTGAAGAAACACTAAATGCACACTTGCTTTGATTGTCTGAGGCAACGAGTGAATTCGGCTGGCAGAGCCTGGCATGTAGCGAATGTCCATAGCTGTTGAAGTTACAATAATCCAGGCATGAATGCTTCCTCATGAACACGGCAGAGGAACACCTTTAAGACCCAACTAAGCTAAAGGGCCCGAAAGAAAGATGAAACTCTTGCTTTAATAAAAAGCCAGGATTTGGAGCTTCATTTTCCTTATCTTTATTTCTCCTTCTTCTCACAAGTACAAGAGTGTTTCCCTCATTATCCATTCTTTAAAATTAGTTTTAAATGGTGCTCTTCGTCATTTTAAAATTCCCACCTCGAAAATATAAACTTGTTTTTTTTTGTTTTGTTTTGTTTTGTTTTGTTTTTAAATCTGCTTGATGAGAACTCCACCTGCAGCAATTCTCCTCCCAGTGAGCAGCCTGCACAGGGCGCAGTCACCTGAGGCGACCCTGGCTTTGCTCTTCACCACGCCTCTGCTCTAGAGAGAGTTCAGCGGTGTGAAGAAGACATACAGCCTGCAGCTGTAATAAAATGAATTGCAGCCTGCTAGTCACGTACCACAAGATGTTTCCATAATTAAGGGGCAACACAGAACCCTAAAACTTTGATACATGTCATTGAACAGTCTCAAGGCACTTCTATGTAGATTAGGTAATTGATGAGGCAGCCACCCACTTCTCTAGCCAAGGACAACACTCCCAGGGGCTGGAGTGGGGGGGGGGGGGCGGGACACACAGATGGACACTGACAGCTGTCTAATTACACAGTGTTAAGACAGGAGAAACAAGTTGTGGTAAACACAGGTTTTAAAGAAAAGGGAGGTGCTAGGTACCTGTTCAAAAGAATTTAAACCGGGGTCTAGGGAAGATACTTTCACACCCATGTTCTTAGTAGGAGTCGTGGCAATAGGCAACAATTGTAACAGTTATCAAAGAGCGACTATCAGAGCAGATGTGATACAAGCTCACAATGGAACAGGATTCAGACTTAAAAGGAAGGAAATGCTGACGCCTGTTACCACATGGATAAACCTTAAGGACATCGGGTTAAATGAAGCAGAAAAACGGCGGAGTTAGGAGTCTGCTTAAGTGAGGTGTCTCATCAGGTTTCTAGAGACAGATGCATGCTGGGGGCTGCCAGGGCTGGGCATTAGTGTTTGGTGGGAACATGGTTTCCTTGGGGAAGATGGAAAGTTCTGGTGGTGGATAATGATGATGGTTGACGGCAATGTAAACACACTCCCGTCTCGGAGCTGTGTGCACACGTGCACAAAACTCCCGCTACCACTATCCGCAAAGTCCTCGAAAGTTCTGTCACAGAGGAAAGGAACAGAATGGAGGAGGCTTCTAGGCTCTTCCTGAAACAGTTCACATCTTTCAGCCACTTAGTGGTGTTTGGTGGTTGTTGTTTTGTGGTTTTGCTTTCCTTTTTTTATAATAAATAAATATGCACCACGTTTCCGATCAGTGGAAAGAGAACATATACTGTAAAATGGACAGCTGAGGATGAATGGCCTGTGTGCCTCTCAAGCCCCCACCCCACCCCAGGTCAAGGCCACCATCCCTGTGAGGTTTGTTTCTGCTCAAAAGCCTGAAATACCACCACCCTTCTCGTTCATGCGCAGCGTTTGTGGTTAACTCTGGGTCAGCTGTTACATGCTGACCTGGAATGATTTGGTTCTGCCGCTGCTTGGGGCTCCTGGGGACTCAGTGACAAACTGGAACAGTCACTCCGTCGTCTGCAGCTTCTGGGGCATGGGGAAGCTGTGCCCTACCGACAGCCTAACTCTCCCGCTGATCCTGGTTGGCTCTTTTTTACATTACTGTTGTGGTTTCTTGGAGAAAACAGGGGTCTCTCACAGAAGCGGGTGGGAAATGACTGGATTTTAATGGAATCTAATTGGCTCCCGTGGTTATCTCAAAGGAGAGGTGGTCATAAAAGTTAATTAAGTTAGATTCATTTGCATATTCAAGACCATTTCTCTCCCCCCCCTTTTTTTCCACTTTAAAAGGCAGAGAAAGAGAAAATATGTCTCAGCCTGGTGGGGATTAGTACACACAACAGTGTCCAGGTGGCTTGGTTTGTACTGAGGGAATTAGAAGAGCAGGTTATTATTTTAATCCCTTGCCTCACCTTGCATTCTCCGCTTCCTTTAGGCCGAGTGTTGACACAGGACCACAGGAGGTGAACTGCTTTGCTTTGCTGTTCTCACTTTGAGGTGTAGAACAAGCCCCTTACAGAAAAAGACTGGCCATGCTAAGCCACCGAAGCGGGTTTTCTAGACAAAAGGTGACTTCAGAACATTCCGTAGCGACATTTACAGCCGAAGGACTGGGAGCGAGCTTGAGTGCTTATTGGCAACAGTGTGACTTCATTTATTATGGGTCAGAGGAAGGGAACAATCGGACCCTAAGAGGATGTCTCGCCTGCCCCGCTGCCTGGGGTAAGCCTAAAATAACCCGCTGAAATGGAACTCTGGCCTCTTTTCGGTAGCCCCTAGGGAAGCTTTTCCACAACCATCCTCTCTCACCCGACCCATTTTAAAACAAACCTTAATATCATACCACAAAGTCATCCCCTGTGTCCAACCTCTATTCCCACTGCTGCTGACTGACCATCTCCTCTCACATGCAAACGGAGCGAATGTGGGTAGTCAGCCTCCACCCCGGACCCAATGCTCACCTGCACATCTCATCTGAATACCTGCCAGTGCCCGGGTGGGTCGATGGAGACTGACGTCTGCTCTACTTCCGCCAGCTACCCCTGCCTGTTAACACAAAGAAAGACTTAGTATCTCCACTCTCACCTTGTGAGAAGGCGGGATTGATGTCTTCTTTTTATAATGACGCCAAGTCCTTGAGGGGAAGACAGAGCAACCCCACCCTCATGCACGGGAGAGCAAGGTTTACAAGTGACTCCAAATGTGAGACTTAGCAGAAGTACAGGTTACTAAGAAGCACCCTGCGCCAGGCTCAGCTACCCAATGCTTTCTGGATAAAGTGATATTGCACGGGAAACCTCAAGAGATCACTAAGAATTATCAGAGCGGAGGAGGAGATGAAGACAGAGTGAACAGCCTATGTGGGATCCCTAACATGAGGGCAAGTGAGGCCGGTTTGAGGTGAGGGTTGTCAATGCAGTTCATGGAGGAGAAATCCCCATCTCATCATCCAGGGAGCCTGGACTGTTCCAAAGACCGAAATGATCAGTTTGGCACAGGGTAACAGCTGTCTCTGTACATATTTGGGTATCACATGACTTAGCAAGTCTCCAAACCCTGGTCTGTCAAGTGAAGAGGTTAGACACAGATATCTAACTTACCGTCTAGGATCAGCCCCATGTAGCCCTTAAGTGGGTCATGTTATTACTGAACTAGCCTCCTCGGGGGTCAAGAGGGCAGTTATCAAACAGCTGGTAGGCCTCTCTCCATTTGCTTTTTCTTGACTCAAGTACACACAGCATAACATTCACCGTTTTGACTCTTAAGGCAAGTGTGGTTCAACAACAACTCACAACCTGTGCAACTATCTGTTGCTAAAAACGCCTCCCTTCCGTTTCACTTTTAAATGAATCTGATCAAGTACTGCAGGTATTTACAAACCCAGGAACTTAACCATCATCCCCCCAACTCCAAAAATGTCTTAATATACAATATTTAATAGTTTTATTCTTTTGGAATTCCACACATGCATACAGTGAATTTTGATCATATCCCACACACACACTGTCTCACTCTATCTTTTTCAAAACCCCCACGTCTGCCTTCTGACTTCATGTCTTTTTTTTAAATACACCCTTGTCCAATTATTGCTGCCTGTATACACATGGATGTGGCCATCCTGACATTCTTTGTGTACCTTGAAAGGCCAGTTACAGCTCTTAGA
>CABHPH010140005.1:0-60304 GCA_902168325.1 Peromyscus nudipes
ACACACAGAGGCTTATATTATTTGTGAACTGTATAGTCTATGGCAGGCCTTTTGCTAGCTAGCTCTTATATCTTAAATTAACCCATAACTATAAATCTTGACTTTGCCACCTGGCTTGTGGCTTACTGGTACTTTTACATCTTACTTCTCCTGGTGGTGGCTAGCAGTGTCTCTTTACTCTCCTTTCTCCTCCCCCTATCTCTCTTGAAATTTCCCATCTGGCTCCATCCTGCCCTACCATAAGCCAATGCTGCTTTATTTATCAATCAATGAGAGCAATACATATTCACAGAATACAGAAAGACATCCCATAGCAATAGGGTACTAGCTTTCAGGTTTTGGTTTCTAATTTGTACATCTCTGGTAAGCATAGCATTCCCTATTCTGTGCATACTCTCAAGACAGAGGTAGTCATCCTTCCCCTTGAATATCTCCAGTGATCCTTCAAGCTGGTCCCCTTTTCATTATGAAGTCAAGCTCACTTTCCAATTGGGAAGTGTGAGGGAGACTGAGCATCATGTCTTACTGCCTAAACTTTCTACAGCTCCCACAATGCTATGACATTAATGTCAACATTCATACAGTTTTTCTTCTACACACTAAAGTTATTTGAGAATCAATAAGTACACTTAACTCTACAGTAAGTCCTGTAATAATATTTGAGTATTAGTGTCTTTTGGAAATTTACACACTAAACAACTTGAATGAAAATGCAACATATTCTGCCAAAACTTTAAAGTTGGATGTCTTATAATATCTTATAATATTTCGTGTATCAAAATTCATAATTGTTTTAATTGTCCTTACATTGACAACTGAAAATGACTGTTTTCATAATGTGACACTTTATATTTTGATTTATGTTCACGTGGAATTTCTATGGCAAACCAGGTAACATGTAATTTTACTTGTATATTTGCCAGTTTTCACTTTCTAAAACAATTCAGCTCTACTTTCTGAATGTTTCAGTTTGAGGTGTATTGTTAATTACCTTCATTGGGATGTTCGGTTGATCATACACACTTATTCATTCTAGCTGAAACTATCTTCCAACCAATATGCCTTTGAAGATAAATAAAGTAAGTAAAATAAATAAACACAGAATAATTGTCAGGACTATTCTAGGTGAATAACATTCACACACTGACTTCTTTTTAGATGTTTTAGGGATGTGATTGTTCTGGGAACGCTATTAATTTGAGTCTATTAACTATTAATCCCAACTCAAAAGCATAATTAAGCATCAATGGCCTCAGTGAATAGTGAGTGATAGAAGTTATTTACTTGAATAACTGAGCATTTAAAAGTTTCATATTCAATGCATTAATACATGTGTTTATCCGCTAAATTATCTATTGAAAAATGTGACTATCTTTTGTAGCTTATGCCTCACTTGGAAGTTCTTTCAGTTCATTTTCATATATATAATTATGTACTAAATATATTTTGAATTATTTCTTAAATTATAGACATATGACATTTGATTTGATGCCAGACGTCCTTTTGTTATTTGAAGCTGAAACACCTAAATATTTCTGTTATCTTTATGGAAAGATTAATTGAGAACTCTTGCAGACTTGTTCATGATCCTGCATCCTTTAGTTAATGTGAAATGTGACATAAATGCAAGTCATGCTTATGTGGCGCATGTGCAAAGCCATTATAAACTTTATATGCTCCCACCGTCAGCTAATGTTTGTGCGACGGTTTGCATAACAGACTGCTCACATAGTCTCAACATTTGAATACTTGGTCGCTAGTTGGTGATGCTAGGAGGGCTTGGGAGGTGTGGCTCTGAAGAAGAAAATATACCATTGGTTGCCCACTTTGATAGTGTAATGACTATCCCTATTTCTGCTCTGGCTTCCTCTGCTTCCTGTTTGTGGTTCAAAAATGTGAGCTTCCTGCTTCTATTCCTGTTGCTATACCTGTAATTTGTTGTCATCTTAAATACCCTATAATCATAAGTCAAATTAAACCCACCCTTCCACCTAGGAGCTGACTTGGTCATGGTGGCTCATCACTGCAACTGAAAAGCAGTTAATACATTTGGAGATGAATATCTCATAAAGAATTTATTAAAAGTTAGCCAGTCACAACAAAATAAAATTTCCACAAATATTGCAGGGCAATAATATTCATGTTTCAATATTCTTATAATTTAGTTTTAAAATAATGCCTCTAATGGAAGGAAATCTATATGGTATAATACACTACTGTGAGTTTATAATTGTCTACTCATCAATGCAATTTTAAATTATGTATTCTTCATATATTATTTAAAATGAATAGATGCAAGCATATGCATCTACAAACAGTTTCTACAAATAAGTCTATAGTTATTTTTAACAGTACTTCTTATATTATGTTTGTTTGAAATAAAGTCGACATAGAAAATTTATATGATCATGTTAATCAATTCATATTTGGCAACCTTGGACAAGAGAGATGGTAATATTGAGCCAAATAATTTTCTAACCCCTAAACTAACTACATACCATAAATTTATGCCCAAATACTTCTTAGCTAAATATACTAAGTCACTTAATAATTTACTTAATTTTTAGAGGTCGGGGAAACTGATTCAATGGGTAAGAGTGCTCAGTATAAGTCCAAGATGACATGAAACTCGGTCTTGGACAACCATGTAAAAAGTAGCCATGTCCCTTCATTCCTGTAACCTTAGCACTGTGCCACAGAAATGGGAAGCTGGAGTTTTATGGCCATCAGCTTAATCAAAGAATACGCTGCAATGTGTATTACAACTCATATGTTCATAAATGTATATTCATCCCCAAAACATATGCACACAGAGATATAAACTAAAAAAAAACAAAAAACAAAAGTTTATTTAAGCAGTAATTGACTTGAACCTGAGATTGCCTCCTCTTATTTAATTCTGTATGCTGGCATTCTATTTTCATTCTATTTTAACATTTAATTAAGAAAGAGGGGATTTTGATTTATGGTAATAAAAGTAACTACCAATATTTTTCTAGAGGCTCCAATTTTGTTTTGCTGTCACAATTGTGATATTTTAGAGTTCCGGCTGATTTCACTGTTGTGTGGAAAATTTAACTATCAATTAGCATGCCATGTTCCCACATTACTGTATCACTCATAGATACACACCTAATATGTATAATTCAACACATCAAATGTATAAATCAATAATAATATCTTTCCTTCATATCTATTTTTAAGAAAAAATAAGACAAATATATGAGTCAATCCTTCAGTCAATAGTATTCTATACCTGCAATTTACCGATTGTGAAACATGATTTTTCTTCCTAGTCAATAGGTCAGGTGTCCATAGAAACTGCTGTGCTTTAATGCTCAAAATACACTATTAATTTATATAATCAACACGAGGAAAGTAATTTAGTTAAGTTTCTGTCTATATATTGGATTTCTTCAGACCCACCATAGAAACTATGCTGCCTGAATTTTATTCTAATTTATATTTTGTTTTCAATACATCCAAATTGCAGTCCTCTTCCTTCAACTCTAAGATATTAATACTTTCTCTGATTATTCAACTCTAAAAATACAAGTTTTGTGTATTTAATTTAATTTATTTTATGTGTGTGCTGTGTGTGAAGGGATGTGAAAAATATCACTGATGATAGAAGAAAGAAATGATTCCACCCATGTCTAGCTTATTGAAGTAGTACATTGATTTACATAACTTCTATGAACACAGATGAGTGGTTACTCATGGGAGGATGGTTTCATGCAAAGGGCAGCTGAGTCATGGGAATGCCCATTTAGCATGGGTGGACTCTCATGAAAAGTGCATCCCTACAGTCACTTGCACCACTTGCAAAGTTTTGCTGCTTGCACATAGAGTCTCTTCTCCCCAGAAACTGCTATTGTTCGTATCATCTGGGGGAAGGAATTTGTGTTGCATAGTATTGACATAAAAACTGACATGTGGGCTAATGGAATCAAATTAAAGATCCTGACATTAATCCACATACCTATGAACACCTGATTTTTGACAAAGAAGCCAAAACTGTACAATGGAAAAAAGAAAGCATCTTCAAAAAATGGTGCTGGCATAACTGGATGTCAACATGTGGAAGACTGCAAATAGATCCATATCTATCAGCATGCACAAAACTCAAATCCCAATGGATCACAGACTTCAGCATAAATCCAGCTATATTGAACCTGACAGAGAAGAAAATTGAAAGTAGCCTAGAAAGCATTGGCACAGGAGACCTTTTCCTAAATATATTCCCAGTAGCACAGACACTGAGAGCAACAATTAATAAATGGGATGCCCTGTAACTGAGAAGATTTGATAAGGCAAAAGACATGGTAAATAAGACAAAATAAATAGAATGGGAAAAGATCTTCACCAATTCCACATCTGACAGAGGGCTGATTTCCAAAATACATAAAGAATTCAAGAAACTAGACATCAAAATATCAAACAATCCAAGTAAAAAAGGGGCTACAGAGATAAACAGAATTCTCAATAGAAGAATCTCAAATGGCCAAAAGGCATTTAAGGAATTGCTCAACATCCTTAGCCATCAGAGAAATTGAAATCAAAATAACTTTGAGATACCATCTTACACTTGTCAGAATAGCTAAGATCAAAACCACTGAAGACAGTTTATGTTGGAGAGGATTTGGAGCAAGGGGATCACCCCTTCACTCTTGGAGGGAGTGCAAACTTGTACAGCCACTTTGGAAATCAGTATTGTGATTTCTCAAAAAATTGGGAATCAATCTACCTCAAGACCCAATGATACCACTCCTGGGCACATATTCAAGGGATGCTCAATCATACCACAAGGACACATGTTCAACTATGTTCATAGCAGCATTATTCCTAATAGCCAGAACCTGGAAGCATCCTAGATAGCCCTCAACCAAAGAATGGATAAAAAAATATGTGATTCATATACACAATGAAGTATTACTCAGCTGTAAAAACCAATGACATCATCAAATTTTCAGGCAAATGAATGAAACTAGAAAATGTTATCCTGAGTAAATTTTATTTTAAAATATGTTCATTATGTTACCAAGTACACAGAAAAGGTTTGATTATTTTTTCTCAGTAGAGCAACTATGGATTTCCTCACACATTGATCTCCAGTTAACATTCGTTTGAATACTGTGACTGAGAAGTGTGATTTCTCATTTTTCAGTATACTTGAATCATCTACAGATCTTCTTCATCTTGTTTTTATAGTGTCAAAAACCAAAATGCAACATTCTTCTTGTTTTAACTAAAAACTGTCAAACTTTTAGAAGTAAAAATTCATAATTAACCAAGAAATTAGAGATATTTGGCCTGATAATCCTAATCTTGAACAGAGGTTTTATAAAACTCAAATGACCAGATATATGTATCTATTGTCTTGGTTCTCTATTATGTCATAAGAATCTACCAGAAGTTTTAGAACTATTCGACAACATATCCGTTCTTCATATTAAAAATTTGACATGCCTGATTGGGTTAGATTCAATTTATAAGAAGCCATCTTTCTACTCTTTAAGCCTTTGCAAGCTCCCCACTCTCCTTGGCGTGTAATATTTTAGCTCTGTTTGCAAGGCATCAGAGTTGCAACTCTATTCATCTGTTTCCAGAGTTTTATCTCCTTCCCAACTACCTTGTTCTGTTTCTGTTTTTTTTCTTATTTAACTAATGGAGACCTGTGTAATATTGGGAGAGAGCTATATAACCTTTTCTTTTTCTTTCTTCTTCTTCTTCTTCTTTTTTTTTTTGAGACGGGGATTCTCTGTGTAGTTTGGTGCCTGTCCTGGATCTCGCTCTGTAGACTAGGCTGGTCTTGAACTCACAGAGATCCACCTACCTCTACCTCCTGAATGCTGGGATTAAAGGTATGTGCCATCGCCGCCTGGATTTGTCCTTCTTCTAATGTAAGTAAAAAAAAAATCAGATTATCTAGCTATTTAGAAGATATATATCTTCGGGAATAGTATGCCTACCACATTTATATCTAAGCAATTTACCCTAGCTTTATTAATTTTGATGGTAATTTAAAAATGATATATCGGGCTGGAGGGATGGCTCAGCGGTTAAGAGCACTGGCTGCTCTTCCAGAGGTCCTGAGTTCAATTCCCAGCAACCACATGGTGGCTCACAACCATCCGTAATGAGATCTGGTGCCCTCTTCTGGCCTGCAAGGATGCATGTAGGCAGAACACTGTATAAAAAAAAATAAAAATAAAAATAAAAATGATATATCCTTCTCACACATCTCTATCTCCAAGCGATAGCATCTTGTACCTGGTTTACAAGATAGAATAAATATTCATCCAGGGACAATCTACAAACCAGTGTGAGAAACTTCACAGTTCTAATAATCAGCTAGATCAACATTTTTCCTGCCAATCCAAGTAATCTTAAAATTTTTTTCTTTAAAGTGATGTTAACTTTATTTTATTTTGTTTTGTTTTTATCATTGTTTCTTGCTATCAAAAACGATAATGAAAGTTCATTCTAAGGTAAATTGAGCAGTGACTAAAAAAATAACTTCTAAAAAACACAAATAAGAATCTCATGGCCTCCACTTCTTGTTTTTTTTTCCCACCAGGACACATGTATATTTTATTAGAGTACTTGGAAATGCAGATATCAATATTTCAATGTGTTATATTATGCAAGTTTGCTTCAGTTTGCAAAGTGCTAAAATGTTGTTATTGCCCTGAAAATTAGAAATCAAGTGATAGATAGCTAATGTATATTTTTGTATGGGTTATTAAGTCAAGACTTGAAAGAAAACTATTTGAAAAGAAAGAAATCTGAGTTATCAAACTATATTTGTTGGTGTTTATCTATTATATCCTGTCGTAAATGGAAAGACCTAACAGTTCTACACAATATTGTTTCTCCATGATCTACCCCCAAGCACCTGTCACATTCAGTGCTCAATAGATAAAAGATGCATAGTAAGTTTTCTTGATTTTGCAATTTCTAATAGTATGTTATCTATATATTAACTTTCTATATTATATACAAAGGGTCCTATTTAGTCTGAATAATAATTTGATTCCAATAATAACACTCATTTGTTCATCAAAATGATTCAATATTTTGATATTTTACAGCACTTAATACAATATTATGAAGTTTTTAAAAGAAGTATATATATATATATATATATATATATATATATATATATACACACAACATGGTTTTGTATGATGCCATGGATATTTTTATGGCAGGTTTCCAATGGACAAGAGTTTATATTGAACTGTGCTTTGAGTTGCAGAAGAGAATGAATATTTAAACAGTGTTGGCTCTCTTAAGACTATGGAGAGAAGTGAGTTTGGACATAGTAACAATCTCATTACAACATGGCCATGAGTCTATGTGGGCCAAGGGTAAGATATTATATTTGGATTAGAATGTGAGATACTCCTCTTCTCATAAGCACATGTTTTTTAGCACAAGTTTTCAGCTAGTAGCATTGTTTTGGGGGTTTTAAGACATGATGGAAACAAGTGAAAGCAAGTGGAAGTAGACCATAAATGGTAGGTCTGTACAGATTAAAACATTACCCACAGTTTGAGTCCACCTTCTGCCTTTTGATCCAGCAAGAGCTGAACAAACTATGTCTCTAGATCCCACCAATATGAATGGAGACACCTAAGTGCCTTGTCTTTCCTGCCATATGGGATTCTCATCATTGAAAATATGAACAAAATTGCCAGGCAGTGGTGGCATACGCCTTTAATTCCAGCACTCAGGAAGCAGAGGCAGGCAGATTTCTATGAGTTTGAGGCCAGTTGGCTCTACAGAGTGATATCCATGACAGGTACCAGAACTACACAGAGAAACCCTGTCTCAAAAAAAAAAAGAAAGAAAGAAAGAAAGAAAGAAAGAAAGAAAGAAAGAAAGAAAGAAAGAAAGAAAGGAAGGAAGGAAGGAAGGAAGGAAGGAAGGAAGGAAGGAAGGAAGGAAGGAAGAAAGGAAGAAAGGAAGAAAGGAAGGAAAGAAAAAGAAACCATGAGCAAATTGAATCCTAACTTCACTAAGTGACTAATTGTATTCTGACACAGTGGTGAAAAAAATACCTAGTTTCCCATTCATGTTATGTAACACTCCATTTAGAAGACTAAAAATAAACTAGTAAAAATGAGGAAAATTGTTTA
Organism: Peromyscus nudipes; assembly: GCA_902168325.1. NCBI lineage: Eukaryota > Metazoa > Chordata > Mammalia > Rodentia > Cricetidae > Peromyscus > Peromyscus nudipes. The sequence continues at coordinate 8,145 of CABHPH010140005.1, forward strand.
ATAAATATTTTTCAAAAGAAGACAAATTTTACATAGTTATTCTGTGGGTAAGACCTTCTGAGATTTCCCCATCCATGCTGGCATTTCAACTGGTGTTCTCAATGTACTTAGGTAACAATAATTTTAGATTTCATGGGTACCACTTTGCTCTCATATAGAGAAGAAACTGTTCTCACATTAGATATCCTAGTTGTTGAACCATATAGTATTGCTACTACCTCTTTTGCAATGTTACATGAGCCTTAGATGTAGTATAGATGTAATTCTAAATGGTCTTATTAAATAAGAAACACAGTCAAATAAAGAGTTAAAAGCCCAGAGATAGAGCAGTAGCCAAGAGCTAAGACCACCTTATCTTACCACTAGCTGCTGTCCTTCCCCTCAGAGAGAAAACTTCTTCCTGTGTCCTATCTTTTTATTGCCTTTCTGTTCTGCCTTCTCATTGGTTCTAAACCCAACCACATGACTTCTTCATCACTGCCTGTCTATACAGACCTCCAGGTCTCTATGGTTGGTACTGGGATTAAAGTCGTGTGTTACCATGCTGGCTACGTCCTTGAACACAGAGATTTTGCCTGCCATGTGATCGGATTAAGGGCGTGTGCTACCACTCCCAGACTTCTGCTTAATGGCTTGCTCTTAGCTCTGATCCCCAGGCAACTTTATTAACATACAAATAAAATCACAGTTCAGCACAAATAAAATATCACCATAATGTAGGGGTCACATTATAGATCTATCATTTGGCCTTGAGAGCTCCATGGTCCATTGTTCTCTACAATTTGGACCATCTGTGAAATCAATCCCAAATTGCCAGCTCCTAAATACATGCACATATGATCAACATTAAATGAACTTAATAGACCATGTTTATAGATATAAAAAATAAGTGACCAGTAATAGTTGTCTTAATTTCATAATTTTCAGTGGTGTTCTAACTCTATTAACACTACATATGATTATACACAGGGTACTGTTCAGTTTGAACAGTGCATATCAGTAAATAAGGGAGTGGTTATGAATTAGGAAGGGAGTGGAGGTACAGGAGGAGTCGAATGGGTAAAGGAAGAGTAAATCAATTAAATGCTTTATGTATGGAATTCTAAAAATTAATAGAAACATTAGAATGAAACAAAAAGTCAAACAAAATGTCACAATTCTTAAAATATGGTCAATATTAATAGTCATCAGAAAAACTGAAATAAAAATATAATGAAATATCACCTCACAACAGTTAGAATGGATGATAAGAATGATTAATGGACAAAGAAAACATGGTATGTACAGACAATAAGACAATATCCAGCCATTTAAGCAAAAAACAACAACAGAAAAAGCGTGTCAAGACAACAGACTGGCAGGACTTTGATAAATAAAATAAACCAAGCAGAAAAAACTTCATATGCTTTCATTTATATACAGAATATATTATGACATTATTTACTATGTATAATTACTTCAGTACTGATAAAAATAGGTAAGCAGGTAGAATAACAGCAAAGATGTATTAAACACCACTAGGAACCATACTAATAATTATCTACATACAAAAATATAATATACATAAGCATACACACACACACACACATACACACACACACACACACACACACACACACACACACAATTTTCTCATCTAGGCTGACAATGTTCCATTTAAGAGCCATAGACCATGAAACAAAAACCTAATATAAGGCATGAGAAGTAATTTTTTGAGTTCTTGAGTTCTTGGGCATGTTTGTCCAAGAGATTCACAAATATTATTATTGCTTTTTGTTCCCCCCTCAGAAATGGAAGATAAGCCCTACTGCTGAAGACGCCATGCATTTTGTTGTTGTTGTTTTCCTGTTGTTGTTTTTTGGTTTTTTGAAACAAGGTTTCTGTGTAGCTTTGGAACCTTTCCTGGAACTCACTCTGTAGCCCAGGCTGACCTCAGACTCACAGAGATCCACCTGCCTCTGCCTCCTGAGTGCTGGGATTAAAGGTGTGCGCCACCACCACCAGGCTTGACACCATGCATTTAAGACACAGGTATCCAAGACACCTGAGCTGGAACTGACCCCAATGATCCTCCACGAGGAATAACTTTTATGGCCCCAGATGGTACATTTCAAGCTCCCAGAGTAGAAGAGCAACCAACAGTGCTTTCCTGCTATGACACCTATGAGCTACAATGACCAATGTGGCATGATAACACTAAGGGTACTATACTGACATGTATACTTTGGCAGTAACCACCAACCCTATAATTTGACTTAAACACCACTCAATAAGAGGAAACCATGCCTTGTACTGGAAACCTAGTCAAATTTCAAGGGACAGAGAAGTCATGAATTTTGGACCATAACCACCACTTTACCAAAACAATATAATCCACATCTAATTTTGTAAGTATTTGCTCTTATAAACACAGATGCCATATAACCTTCATCACACATCAAGGAAACTTCTCTTTGCATCAGACAGAAACTGTGGCAGAAAACCAGAACCAATCAAACTGCAGAGTTGTAGAACCCAATAGATACATCTAAAAAACTACCCCTGTGCCTAAGGTGTGGGGAACATTGCAGAGAAAAGGGCAGAAAGATTAAGAGCCAAATGATCAGAGAGTTTGCTCTAAGAATGTGTCTTCTAGCAAAATAAGAAGCTACACCCATGAAGTCTCACCAACATGACTGCCTAAGTGTGAACTGAACAAAGATAATGACAATAGTTACATTTGCTTTTGGGATACCATCTTACAAGGACTCCAATTTGCAGTAAGGCTCATTAAGGAAAGGAATGGCTCAGTTGCCTTTAGCCTACTGGCTATGGGTGGGATAGGACCTCTGTTTGTCTTTTCTGTGTCGAATACACAGATTGCAAGCCCAGTGCCACTTTGAGATCTTTGGCAGCAGTTAACTCTGCAGCTCACACATGATTGAGCCTGTATGATAATGAGTATTCAGAGATGGGTAATACCTGGGGAGCACTCACCAAGCTAAGACAGAACGCCTGTGTGGCCTGGGCAGGCGTCTCCTTGACAGGTAATGTGACCTGCTGACGTCCAACGCAATCTAAGTCAGAAGCTCATTTTTTAGCAAAAGGGGGACCTGTAGGGACCTGGCCCCCGTTTTGGGTAACTGTTGCCTTGCTTGCTGACTTTGACCTTGATATCCTTTCTATGCTAATTCTCTGCCAGGTTCCACCCTCCTAAATGCTTAAGGGAAGTTCCTTGTCTGTGTATCCTGCATAATGGGCATTAACAGCTTAGATGCAAGATTGTAAAACATCTGCAGTGAACTTCTGCCCTCCAGGGTTCTCCCATTGTGCTGTAAGCCTGTATTTAAGACCTCTTCCCTCCTTCAATAAACAGCATTCGGCATTAAATAAATAAATAAAAACAAAACAAAAAAACAATAGACATGCTTATGTGGACAGGGAAAATAACAGAAGTCCTCAACACTACAAAAAAGAACTACAAGCATCTAAAGAATAATGAGAGCTGGAGCATTCTTCTCCAGGAATTTGCACACCAACTGGTTATCCAAAACAGATTGATGAGTCCTGAAAACATACATTTAAATAATGCTATACAAACAAAAATATTATATTTAGGGAAAAAAGTGTGCATATTACAGTAATGAATTAAAAAAGAGGTGCCATGATTGTGAAAGTGAGGAAGGAGAGTTTTTATGGGAATATTTGGAGGGAAGAAATAGAAGGGAGAAAGGATGTAATTATATTATCACCTCAAAAATAAGAGAAAATTAAAAATACGTGAACATTTCAACTGAAATATATTACTATTTTTACACGTGAATAATTGAAGAACACATCATTATAATTCTAAAGAGTGGTATATAACATATTTTAGAAATATGATTCATTGATTTTAATCGAGTAATCAAAATGATTTTTAAAAGTGAGATTTAGGACATTGGAATTTTCAGAGATGTTGGGTCATGTTCAGTTAAACAGGCATAACAGGCATAGACCATCCACAATACTCTTCAACATGTAAATAGTAGATGGATGGTCAAGGATTTAAGCAATCCACAAATACAAATGCTTTACAGATTCTATTTGAGGTATAAACAAATATTTGGCCTCTACAATGGTTTTGTTGCATTCACAATCATAAACATAGTAATATATTGAATTTTAACTAGATTAAGTTTTTCTAGTTTCCACTAGGCAAAGTTATCTTGAACTATATTACTTGAGTGATTGCTTTCTTAAAAGAATTAAGAAAGCAAATATTCAATTTGACTGTGAAATACACTTCCAGTTTAAATTTGCAGATTTTTATCAAGCCTTATTCAATCAGATACATAGTTTTCAGGATGAAGCCTGTATGTGCTTAACGTACAACCCCCTAAAACCTGGTCAGGAACATTTAGCATCCTTTCTTAGTTCAACATCTGCTGTAAGGCTTGAGGCATGAGGTAATAAAAATGCATTCAAAAGCTCTTGACACAGAGTGGGTACTCACAGTCAGGAAAGTCCTGTTTCTACCCTACTCTACCTTGCCTTGGTGGAAATGTTGACCTCACTACTGTTTCCATCAAAACATGCTTTCATCAGTTTTATTTTGCTTTCTAGTTTAAAATTTTTGCCTAAGAGTAGTCTAAGTGATCTGTTTAAAGTATAAAACTACTTAAATAGAAAAAATAAAAATAAAAACCCAGTCATAGTCTCCATTAAAAGGGGACATTTGAGTAAAATTAAAAATAAAGTAAATGGAACAGAAATCATACTGCAATGATGTCTGAGTAAATGTCTTGGATATCTGTAGTGTTTTGTTCACCCAGAAAGCAGGAGGAAAGAGAAATTTGCTGCAGTTGAGAAAGAAATATGAAAGTAGTTGAACTTCTCTAACACATTTAATGGTTTTGTAACATCTGTCAGGACATTAGAATGAAAAGAAACCATCAACAAATACATCATGCCACCTCCTGCCAGTCCTTTCTTAGGAGTATTTATTTATATACCTGGAGATACTATACTGAAAAAGAGAGCAGAGTAGGAGCTAGGAAAAAGGCTCTCTAAGAAACAGAATTTAGTGAGACGTGTCCTGTAGACAGTCCTTGCTGTGTATGTACTAAACAAAATAAAACTCTAAAACCTCACCATTGCTCTAAGACCTGCTAAAGGGAGAGACCTGAATCCACTCACTAAGGATACATTACAAGTGCAAGCATAGAGACATGGAAGGAGAGAGGATGAGGGAGACTCATCAGTCCTGAGTTCATCTTCAATGATCGATGCATAGCCATGTGGTCAGTACCAGGAAAGTGTCCCATATAAACTGTCCATATTCCTCACCTATCACTAATCCCAGAAAAAAATTATTGTAAATAAATGTGCTTATACTAATGTAAGCATAATATAAGCAACTTGAATCAGTAGTCAAACCTAAAGGTTTAAAACTGTAAGAAAATTAAGTCTGGTGACAAAATGATACACTTCGAATTGGATATCCATGCCCCCAAGTCCTCTAATATCACTAATATTTTCATTTCAGCAGAGAATCCATTCAAAACACTATGATAATTTTATATACATTCTGTAAATTTATAAGCAGGGACATTTTTAAACACTGGTCTTCAGGTGTGGGTAAGGTGGCTCAGCAGGTAAAGACATTTCAGTACAAGTCTGATGACTGACATACAGGTAGGAGAGAACAGACTACTCATTATCTCTGACCCATACATCTTACATGCCCTTGATCAGAATAATGCTCGGAAGTGTAAGATGTGATGAATGGATCTAGGACCACCATTGAAAGTAATAACATTGAAAGCAAAAAGATTAACAAAAATTTGTTGAAAGCAACATGTGTGCTCAGTTTGATAATAATATTTGATAATAGTAATGCGTGTGGTTCTGTTTGCTGTTCTGAGTCAGGGAGGTCAGAAAACTTTCCCCCTTGTAAAACTCTTGTAAATGATTGGTCAAGACAAGGTCCCCCCCTTAGTACTCTTTACCATACTTAATGTGATAGTCAATAAATAGGAGGGATGGTCATGGTTTGGGGATTTTAGCTCATTCTTAGTTGAATTACTCTGGGTGTCAATATTTTCAGTCTGGCACAGCCACACAGGAGTATGGCGTTTGCAACATTCCCACCTCTTCATAACTGGGCTTTCATTTTTTTTTATTGCTGTTGGATTTTGTACACTCAGCACAGTTCATTTTAATATACCCTGTTTTCAACCAGTCTATGACTTACCTTTTTATCTTCTTAGTTGCCTTCAATAGTGTTAATTTTAATTAAGTCATATTTATCTTTTACTGAAATAGTTGATTTGTTGTACCTGGGAAAATGTACATTTTAGCACTGAAGAGAAGGCTCAGCAATTAAGAGCACTTGCTGCTCTGGTGGAGGACCAGGTTCTAGCCCCTAGCACTTATTTCACTTGGTTCACAACAGCTGGCAACTCCAGCTCTAGGGGATCTGACGCTCTTCTTCTGTTATTTTTGGACACTTGAACTCAGATTCACATACATACATACACACACCCACAATGAATAAATAAATATGTAAATCTATAAATAAAATGTAAAAACAAAGAAAATTTTAATCCAGAGTCATGAAGATTATCTAATATAGATAGTAATAATTTTTAGTTTTGTAGTTTGAGTTTATCTACTTTAAGATAATATGTATAAGCTATGTGGGACTTGGGTCAAAGTTTAAATACTTATGATTAATGGAAGTATTCTGATTTAGAGTAGCCTGTCTTTAATAAATTTTCAGCATGCAATGAAGCAGTGGTTCTCAATCTTCCTAATGCTGAGACTCTTTAGTACAGTTTCTCATGTTATAGTGACCCCCAGTCATAAAATCATTTTTGTTGCTCTTTCCTAACTGTAATTGTGCTACTGTTATGAACTGTAATATAAATACTTTTGGACATAGAGGTTTGTCAGAGGGTTGTGACCCACAGCTTGAGAACTACTGCAATGGAGCAAAACAACTTCCATTCAGTAGAAAGTATCCTTTGAATTTTGAGTTTATCCTATTCTAGAAATGGCAAAATATTCTTTCAAGATGAGTTATGGCAACAAGTTCCAGTAAGAAAAAAGCCACATGGACAGGAAGTTAACAATCACTCTTCCAGAGTATTGTGCTGCTAAGTGCTGAGGCTTTGTCAGTTAAATTCTTTGACGTATTTCTAACTTACACAGAGCTTCAACAGAAGCCATTGAATATCGCTACATGGATATACAATTTGGTCAGCACTGTTTCCTAAAGAAAATATTTTCCTATGAAATATTCTGCACTTTCCTTTCAAATGCCATTATATGTAACTCAGTTCTCATCCTCTTCCATTTCATTAGTCTATATGTCTCTATGTAGATAATACTGAGCATATGTACTATTGTAGATTTATAGTGATTCCTGAGGAAACACACTAAGGTTGCTCCAAGTTTGTTCCTTTATTAAACGCTTGCTGATACTTTCTGTCATTCCATGAAAAGTGTAATGGATTTATGAATTCTGGAATCTATATGAGTAAGACTTCTCTAAATTATTCTTAGTGTTAAATTTTTATTTTATTCTAAATTTCTACTGTAATAATTTGCTTTATCTGTTGTTATTTCAGGGCTATATATCTTACATGGTCTGTTATATAATAACCATTTGTTTTATATTTTTGACACTTCTATAAGAGATCCTTTTTAACTTTCACAATTCAAGATACTCCTTTGTAACATATTAAAATAAAATTGGTTTTGAATATTGTCCAGTACTTAGTACTTAGTAATTTTGTCACAATCCCTTGTTATTTCATGAATCTTGAATAACACTTTTTTTTTTCATTCTCAGACTTTCTCCTTAATGATGGGGAAATGTCTTTCTCTATGCTGTGAAAATATGTTGTTCTGATTGGTTGATACATAAAGCTGTTTGGCCTATGGCAAGGCAGTTTAGAGCCAGGTGGAAAATCCAAACAGATAGACAGGAAGAGAAAGGTGAGGAAAGGCAGATGCCAGACACCACTGAAAGAACAACATGCCAGCAGACTGGTAAGCCATGGCCATGTGGCAGTTTATAAATTAATAGAAATGGGTTAATTTAAGATATAAGAGCTAGCTAGCGAGAAGCTTGAGCTATAGGCCATGGCCATGCAATTTGTAATTGATACAAGCCTTTGTGTGTTTACTTGGGTCTGAGCGGTTGCAGGAACAGACGGGACACAGGAATTTTAAAAAAGACTGTGGGACCTTGGTGCTGAGGAAGACCAGGAAAACTTCTAGGTACACCTTAAGCCTCAGATCACTTGAAGATAGAATCATTTTTATTCTCTCTTTTAAATCTGTTCCCTTTCTTTCCTTTGATGTCTGTACTGCACTGGCGCTTTGGACACAGTGTCAATTGGGAGTTGAGGGATAGCATGCCTTTGTTTTCTAATATTACAGGGTGAAAACATGGATAATTTTACATGATACATGGAACAGGAGGTATATTTTTAGATATTTTTGTACAGTTGTATAGGTTTACTTCTTATTTCTATTTTCCTGGGAATATATTTTATATTTGTTTGTTGAATTTTGTCAAATACCTTTTATATTTATAGATATGACAATATTATTTGTCTTTTTCCATTTGATTTTATTATTATAAATTTATAATGATGTTTGTTTTACTGACAAACATGCTTTGGTGTTCTGTGGTATTCTTTGTATTATCTCTAGGTTCAGTTTGATGATGTTTTACTTTTTTGTTGTTGATATAAAATATTGACCAAAATTGTGTAGAGAGACTTGGGTATGAACTTACACTTTATAGTCCACCCCTAAGGGAAGCCAGGGCAGGAAGACAAGACTAGAACCTGACGGCAGGAACTGAAACTGACTCAGTGGAGGAATGCTGCTTAAAGACTTCCTATCCAAGTCTTTCTTTCAAAGTCTGCTTTCAACTCTTGGCCACATGATCAGCATTAGCCACATGAGCAGTGAGTGAAATCTCTCACATTAACCATCAGTCATGACATGCCTACTGTCTATGCTAATGTCAGCATTTTCTCAGTTAAGATTACTCTTCCCAGATAACTCTATCTTGTGTCAAGTTGACAAAACTGCAAAACTGATGAGAACAAGAGATAATTTATGAAGGATATATATATATATATATATATATATATATATCCATCTCAGGCATAAGTGTCTTTATTCTTTGCTGTAATTTCAGTGGTTTTTGTGTGGAGGAAATTATCAAATTATCATTCATTACACAGATATGCATTGGGAAGTTTCTTTTTTAATTACCATTAATAATACTACCATACACATTGTAAAATATGAAATACTGTGGACATGTAGCTGTATACCAATAATCTCAGTACTTGGGAGGTGGAGGTAGTAATATCAGGAAATCAGTGACAGACTTAGCCACAGCCATGTATGCCTTTTGCTATATAAGGTGTTACTGGGCTGTTTTACAAGAGTTTTGATATTCCCCAGAACAATTTAATATTTATTTGCACTTCAGGATTTTTAAATTTAATTTTTGTAGGTCTGGATATACACTACTATGTCATGGTAGCTATCAAAATCCTGTGAATACTAATGATAATGAATATATTTTTGTCTAAAAATTACTATAGATAATCTTATTTGAAAATTTTTAACCAACAACCAAGGAGCCTGCATGGGACTGACATAGGCACTTTTCTCCGACTCTTTTACTGGCTTTTGGGACCTTACTCCTCAAACTGGGTCACCTTGCCTAGGCTTAGTGCATGGGGAATTGCTTAGTCTTATTGCAACTTGGTAAGCCGTGTTTTGTTTGTTACTCTCGGGAGACCTGCCTTTTCCTAGACAGAGGAAGAGTAGATTGGGGATTGGGAACAGAGGGTGAATGGGGACTGGGAGGAGAGGAGGAAGGGGAAACTGTGTCTAGGATGTAAAATTCATTTAAATAAACAAATGACACAAAGATATTTACTTTAATCACAGCACTCAGGAGGCAGAGCCAGGCGGATCTCTATGTGTTCGAGGCCAGCCTGGTCTACAGAGCAAGATCCAGGACATGCACCAAAACTACAAGGAAAAACAGTGTCTCGAAAAACCAAAACCAAAACAAAACAAAAAAAAAAGATATTTACTTCTATTTTTATGTGTATGAGTGGTTTGATTTGTATATGTATGTACAATACTTTTGGAGTCCAGAATGTGGTATAAGATTCTCTGAAATTGGTGTTACACACAACTGTGAGTTGCCATGTGGGGGATGAGAACTGAACCCAGGTCCTTGTTTGGGATCAACAAATGCTTTTAGCTGCCGATCCATATTTCAAGTCCGCTATTCTCTTTCCATTTTTGTATTTTCAAGAAAATTGTCCAACATGTTGTTTGGTGATGGTTCCTTATTTTTTATTTTTTATTTTTTTACTTAGTTTCTGGCTATACATGTTATAAATACTATTTCTAACACGGAAGACTTAACTTAATTTCTGTCACTTAATAGCATCTATGGAAGGATAGAAATCTTCTTAAATTTAATATAGGTGATAGTTTTCATCTTTGTGATGATGCTGGGATTTGAATACTTCTTCACATATAAACAGTGCCCCATTTCTTTCTATTCCTTGCCCAATGTGAGCAATTTTGATGTAAGAAAGGACTGGAAGTATATCATTCATCTGCTGTGGGATGGTCTGTATGTCAAACATGTTGCTTATTGGTCAATGAATAAAACACTGATTGGCCAGTGGTCAGGCAGGAAGAAGTATAGGCGGGACAAGGAAGAGAGAATTCTGGGAAGTGGAAGGCTGAGAGAGAGACACTGCCAGCCGCCACCATGAAAAACAGCATGTGAAGATGCCGGTAAGCCACAAGCCATGTGGCAAGGTATAGATTTATAGAAATGGATTAATTTAAGCTATAAGAACAGTTAGCAATAAGCCTGCCACGGCCATACAGTTTGTAAGCAATATAAGTCTCTGTGTTTCCTTGGTTGGGTCTGAGCGGCTGTGGGACTGGCGGGTGAGAGAGATTTGTCCTGACTGTGGACCAGGCAGGAAAACTCTAGCAACATTCATCAAACAATACATTTACTAAAGGGTGCATCATTATGAATAACAATATCAAGCTGTAACTGGACATACTGTGATGAGTACGTTAATGATACGATACCAGAATTATTTATTTGCATTTTATTGATGGCTGTATCATTTAACAAATGTTTAGGAAGGGTTGAATTTAGATCTCAAATTAATGTATGAGAAAATAAATGTATCAGTCTACTTGACTATAGGTTAATATTTTTCTATTTTAATGCTCATTTTATAAGTCTAGAACCCTTAGAAATAATTTTATTTATAGGTCATTTTCTTTCCCCCATGATGAGGATTGTTGCCCAAGTTTAAGCTATTTCATGCAATCTTGACATTACTTAAATGAATCCTAAGAATTTTATGTATGAAGTGGTCTCACATTGTTTTGTTTTCTTTTTAGCTATTTTCAAGTAACCACCACCGTGTCATAATTGAGTGGTTTCTCCATATTTCTTTAGCACAGCAGTACTCTGTGATTGTGTGTGTGTGTGTGTGTGTGTGTGTGTGTCTTATACTCCATTAGAAAATTAAGTTTCTAGACTACAATCTGTGAAATTCATTGTCTTTTCTTTGGAAAACCTGTTTAACTATTTTAGTACAGCCCAAACTACTTTCATATTCTATGCAGATGTAGTACGAATGAAATAATTAAAGACACTTGCATAGCCAAGAATTCTAGTTCTCTTTTTCAAGACTATGAGCTAAATTCACTCTTTCCCAGAGTACAAATTTATTTTACATGCCTTATAAATTTTGGAAGAACATGAATTTCATATTCAATTATACATTTGAAGGGGTCTCCCAATTAAAATAGATGGAGTTTATTGTTATTTTTAAAATTAGAAAAGAAGTCCAGAAGGTGTAGCAAATAAATATGATAATGGTAAGTTTCATAAGTGATCCAGGAGCTATGGAACATGAATTATTGAGCTATAATTTAATCATTGTGTCATAGTGGGTATATAAAAATAAAACATGCTCTTGTGTTTTATGAAATTGATAGTATTTTGTGATAGATATATAGTTTCATAATGCAGAGTAGCCAGTTACTTAGTTCATGTTTAATTTTATTATACATATAAAGACACTATACTAAAAATTATACCCAAAGTCTGGTGGAAAAAGGCAGTGTATAACATTTCAGAAAAGAACATCTGTATCTCAGTTATTAATCATGAAATCAATAACACTAAGAAAACCATTTAACATTTACACAGTGTCATGTCCCAGGATATTTAATCACACTGTGAACCTCAAGTTTGCATTATTTACTGGAAAAAACTGCTTTTAGCTGTGGTGTGGCTCCGCCCTAGCACATACCTTTAATTCAAGAGTTGTCTGCATGAATATTGAAAATAAGATTAAATAAAATCAACCATAGGTCAAGAGATGGAGCAAACATCCAGTTGACTAGAAGTAAAAATGATAGTGTGTAGGTGGAAGTCAAGAGGACAGATAGAAAGACACACAGGAAGTAGAAGGGAGGGGCATCCCTTTGAAGGAGTTTTGTTTTGAGATGTCAGCTGAGGAGAAATGTAGGTGGAGTTTCTCTGTGTCTAGGTAGTTGCTCCCAAGTATCCACACAGAGATTTATTATTAATTATAAATGCTTGGCCCATAACTTAGGCTTGATTTTGGCTTGATCTTATAACTCATTAAATTAAATCATTTCTATTAATCTATGTGCTGATCTGGGCTTGTTTACCTCATCTATGAACTTCTGATGTTACTTCTTCTGTGTCTGACTCTCAACTCACCAGTCTCCCCACTTCTTCTTCCCAGCATTCTCTCTGCTCCAAAAATCCTGCCTAGCTTTCAACTAATAAGCTTCTATTATCAATTTTATTATCCGTGAGAGAAATACATATTTACAATGTACAAAGATTGTTTCACAGCAGAGGAAGCAGCTGGGTGCAACTGGGAAATATAATGCAGGGCATTAGGACTCTGTATAGCACTGCTTTAGATTGCTTGAAAATAGCAGCAGACAATGAAAAGATAAATGATTTAACTGAGATTGACCTAATACTGACTATGTTTAGTATCAGTTTGGTAATTCATACTTTATTCTAAGCCATAATGGTTTTCCATGCCAAATATGAAAATTGGAATGATAAGATATAAGCCTTAGAAAAACTTATAAATGAAAATAAAAAAATACACAGACACAGACAGATTAATTTAAATAGGAACCTACCATGCTGCCATATGATGAAACTGAAGGGGAACAGCCCAAGTTTGTTAGAAAACCAACTTTTGCTTATCCAGTTACTATACAAGAGCCAATGCCAGACTATAGAAAATACCAAGGTTATAAAGAAAGTAAATGGAATCCTATAGAAATATTAGATTTGAGGCAATTATGGAAGCAGTCTCTTTATATGGTATGCATTCACCCTATGTGAAGCAGATATTAAATTCATGGGCAAAATTATCCCATGAAATTGGAAAGATTTGGTTAGCATCAATACTGGAAGCTGGTCCTCACTTATAATGGTGAACATGGTGGGAAGAGGAAGCTAGGTCCATAGAACAACAAAACAGGGTTAGAGATATTAATATTTCCCAAGATCGGTTTCTAGGTGAAGGTCAATATGTTAAATTACAAAGGCAGCTTCAATTTGATGATCATATCTTGGTACTATGCCATTTAGTAGCTTAACATGCATGGAACAAGGTTGAAAAATCAGGAAGGAGGTCTGAGTCATTTACTACAATTACACATAACCCAAAAGAAGCCTTGACTGATATTTTGAAAGATTAACTTCAGTTGTAAATAGAATAGTATTCAATTCAGAAGTCAGAAAAATATTAATCAAATCTTTGGCTTTTGAAAATGATAACTCAGAATGCAAAAGGGTGATTAGGTGCCAGTAGCCAGTGGCTGTGTCCAAGGAACAGCAAATGGCAATTGAATTTCAGGTGCCAGCCCATCAGAAGAAAAACTCTCTGATGGGGATGTCTCATTCAAGCAAGTCTTATGAGAATACAGACTCCAGAATATCTTTTGCTTATGCTATGCCTTTAAACTGCTTCTGTTACATGATCTTCTCTGGTATCTGATGTCTTCCATTTATATGTGGGGCATCCTCTACTACCTGTATGGTAGTATGTATCTCATGATTACATTTTGATCTAATGAGCATTTATCTGTGGATTGTCAGAAAGATGCTATATAATTTTGACACAGTCAGGGCCTATAGAGTTCCACTGGGAAACTGCTTTAAATCACAATGTAGATTTATGATTGAAGAAAACATTTGAAGCCAAGAAACAGACTGGCTCAAATTCCTTTAATCTTTATGCTAAGATATGAAGTCACAGGTTTCTTGTAAACCAGTAAGTGGTACTAACTTCAAAATAGCTTTAGATTAGACCAGGTGCTTTGCTAATGGTTTTTAAGATAAACTATTCCCAAGAAAAGCAATCCATTTCACAAGTAGATAGTAGCCAGCTGTCTGATTTGGTGAACCAAGGTTAAAGGTGCAAAGCAAGCCAATTGCTATCCCAGTCTCTCTTGCTAGGTCTAGCTGATAACCTAGGGTAGTGGTTAACTCTCTGCATAGATTCCTAACTGCAGTTTTATGATACAGGTATGTAACCTGAAGACTCAAAGTTCAGCCAACTAATTGGTTTTTATGTTGGGTCCTGATATTGTTCAGGTAACAGGGAGCAATTAACCAAGGTCTAGAGACAAAAACAGCTTTTGTTCAAATACACCACCAGGGAACTTTCTCCAACTGGCCAGGGCTACAGAGAATAATCTGACTTTAGCTTCCTGAGAAAGAGTTGCAAGTTTCTTTTTTTTGTGTGTGGTCTAATGTTACACACAGGACAGAAAAATATATTTTAAGATTTAAAAAAGTTTTAGTGACACTATGCTTGGAAAGTACCAACCAAGTGAGCTCAGATTAAGAGATTTGAGGTAATTCTGTGTCCCAACCAAAGCATTTAGGACACATCTCTCTTTCTCTGTAAACACTCCAAGTCCCAGAGAGCCTGGCATTCTATGACTGTTGATCACAAAATGTTACTTTAAAATGTTTATTACACTCAGAAGTATAGGATGTTGTACACATTTTCCTTACTTTTCTTAGACTCCTCAATAATTTAGTTGTATAAGTCCTTTAAAATCCTTTATATGGCTACCTCCATAGATAAATAACAAAATTACTGTTTCTTTCTTTGCAGCTACAAGTTATGGCCCACCAATTAGGGAGCTGAGATTTACTGCATGCGAGTTGTTGGGATGACTCTGTTTTTTTTTTTTTTCATTACTTAAGAAATGGAATGTGACCTTCAAATGTAGCTCCTATTGCCTGAAATATTTTGTTAGCTATGAAGAAGTAAGTGATTGAGTGCTTCAACATGAGAGAATAAGGAGAGAAAACATCAAAACAGATGTGTGTGTGTGTGTGTGTGTGTGTGTGTGTGTGCGCGCGTGCGTGTGCGTGTGCGTGTGCGTGTGCGTGTTTTCTCTAAAACCCTTCAGATACAAAAATCTGTTTCACCACACTGTAGACATTTCCTTTGAGCCCTGTCTGCAGCCTGGAAGCTTGTTCTTCCAAGGCTGTGCTAATTAGGCCTTTAAAGGTGAGATCAGCACCAAAAGATGAATGAATTAGAAATAAGGCTGATATTGGATTTCATATTTATGATGCTAAAGTAATAACTAAAAGTTTTAAGAAAAATAAAAATATCGGGTGTTTTTAATTATGATAAGCAAGGTCACTTGAAAAAGGATTGTAGGCAAGATATTCCTAGAAACAATGTTTTTTTATAGAGATGATCCAAACAAAAGGCTCCAGCTTTCTTGAGTATACAGAGGATATAGCAAAGGCAGACATTAGACTAGTGAATGCCAATCAACAGGGAACAGGCAAGGAAACATTTTGCCATTGGTAAATGTTCTAATAGGCCACCCACAAGCTCCAATACAAATTTGATTCAATCACTCCTTGTCAACATCAGAGAAATTCATCCACAGAGTAATTAAAAAAATTAATAGCTGTTCTTAAAAACAACACTGCTTTTGATGTAATCAAGGACAGAAGAGCTTCAGTAAATAAAACAAAAAATAACTCAGTGGAGATCAGAAAACAAGTATTTTAGCAAACTGTTATAATGGATCAGAGATCAAAATAAAAATACAAATAGATGACATTGCAATCGAAGGTTTACTAGGCACAGGAACAGATGTAACAATGTTTTCACCAGAATCATGGCATCCAGATTGGACTCTTCAGGAGGTAAATATTCAGTTTCTAGGGATTGGAAATTTATCTCAGGTAAAACAAAGTGCAAGGTTGGTTGAGTGTATGGGGTCAGAAGGACAAGCAGGCTAATTAAAGCCATATGCAACTAATATAGCCATAAAATTATGGGGACGTTATTTGTTGCAACAATGGAAAACACAGATTAACATTTCTCAATTTTCAAAAAAAATATATTAAAGAATGCTTCTGAGAAAAATATTCAAAGGTATTACCAAAACCAGTCACATACTGTTCAGGTGGTACATAAGCAGGACACAAACAGCTGTTAGTCTTTCAAAGGTACCAAATACCCTATCTTTGAAATGGTAACTAAGAAACTCATCTGAGTGAACAATTGTCTTTGACATCAGAAAAATTGGAGGCACTAGAACAGCTGGTACAAGAGCAGCTAAGTGCTCAACATATTGAAGAATTGGCCAGTTCTTGGAAATCTCCTATATTTGTTACTAATAAAACCTGGAGAATGTTAATAGATTTAAGAGCTGTAAATACAGTGATTCAGCCAATGGGTTCTTTACAGCCTGAAATTCCCTTGCTTTCTTTATTACCAAAGTGGTGGTCTATTATAGCAATTGATTTAAATGACTTCTTTTTTACTTTACATTTACAAATACAGGATAAAGAGTACTTTGCCTTAACAGTGTCTACTTAAAAGTATGCTCAACCTGCCAAAAAGTATCAGTGTAAAGTTCTTCCAGAAGGAATATTAAACAGCACTTTCTAGTGTCAATTTTGAACAACAGCTGTTAGAAATAATTTGTAAATAGTGTCCATAATCTAAAAATCTATGATTATATGGATGATATCTTACTGGCTGACTCAGCTGAAGATACTTTAAAAAAATATTTGATGAAGTAAAGAGAATTTGCCTTGTTTGGGATTATAATTTGCTCCTGAAAAAAATACAAAAAGGAGATTCTATCAACTATCTAGGATATAAGATAAGGTTACAGAAAATTTTGATCCTGGAATGTATAAATCAGGAGAGATAAATTACAAATTCTTAATGATTTTCAAAATTTCCTGGGAGATATTAACTGGCTACAGCCTGTATTTGGATTAACTTCTCAAGAGATGAGTAATCTATTTCAAAACTTATAAGGTGATAAGGACTTAAGTAGTCCAAGAAAATTATCAGCTGAGGCTAAGAGAGAATTTACAGGATGCACATGTGGAGAGCACTTGGATCCAAAGCTTGATTGTAGTTATTTAGTTAGTTTGCCTTCTACTCATTTTTCCACAGGAATTGTTATGCAGGGAGAATATAGTATCTTAAAATAGATCTTTCCTGCACACAAACAGAGTAAAAATTTAAAGAACTATAGAGAAAATATTTCTGAATTGATTCTGAAAGGAAAAATAAGATTTCATCAGTTATCAGGAGTAGACCCAGAAGAAATTGTGGTACCTTTTACAAATATCGAAATTGCCCTATTATTTGCAGAAAACAAACAGTGGTAAACATATTGAAACATATTGCAGTAATTTTTTTGGAAGATATTAATAACAAATATCCCCAAAGCAAGAATCTTTACTTTATTAAAAGAACAAATTGGATTCTCCCTCATATAATAAAAGGAACAGAAATTTCGGGAACATTATATACTCTTGCAAATAAATCAGAAAAGGTAGGTTATAAGTCATGCTGAGTTTCATGGACTATGCTAAGTTTTGGAATTTGGTGAAACCAGTATTTCTCTGAAATGGTTCCATAGTCATAATGTCAAGATACTGATGAACATAAGACAGTGGAAAGATCATTAATAATAAACCCAATATTAGGAAAAGAGGACATTTTGACACATAATTTAAAAATATACAATCTAATGCTTCAAGACATTCTTTTAGAGAGAATGCTGTCAGTTCTTGAGAATTTACCTTATTTTCTTTTGTCTTGATCACGAACCCTAAGAATTTTTTTCTAAAAATATATAAATTGCATGATCACTTTGGCTTTCACACATACATCATGTTCTAATATTTTGCCTAGCTTTTACAGTACAGTATGATTTTTAACATATGAAATTTTTGTATTACTATTATCAGCATTCCATGCTATGTATAAGACACTCAGAAATGTTTTTAAAGAGGAAGATATGACTATGCATCAAAAGCAAATGTCTCCCTTTGCAATATACGATACATTGTATAACAGAGATTCATGATGTGTTCTCATTTTCTTACCTTTGACTTACACTAGCCATATATATTCTATTGTCTGATATCACAAGAGGAGCTTTTCTGTTGTGGCTCATCTTCTTCAATCTCCATTAATAAGATTATGCAGCATGTTTAGGTCATTTTGAGGCAGTAATTGCTAAGAAAGCTGAGGTTAGCTTTCTTTTTTCAGAATAACAGTTTGTGAAAAATACATTTAGCAACTTGTAAGACTCGTTTCATTTCTCAAGGTGACATTAAAATAATTTATAAACAGCAATAGAACACTGCACTTATTAACTAACGAGGAATTCTATCCTCCTTCCCTCTCTCCTTTCCTTCCTTCCTTTCTTTGCTTTATCACTTTTTATTTAGATGTTAGGGATTTAATGCAAGGACAGCTAGGCTTCTGAACTT
The DNA here is from genome assembly GCA_902168325.1 of Peromyscus nudipes. Taxonomy (NCBI): domain Eukaryota; kingdom Metazoa; phylum Chordata; class Mammalia; order Rodentia; family Cricetidae; genus Peromyscus; species Peromyscus nudipes. The sequence continues at coordinate 27,043 of CABHPH010140005.1, forward strand.
CTTTCAAAGCCATATAAATGATCAGTTCTACCATAGCATTTTCCCACAATTGATGGATTTTGGAGACATTCTTTATCCAGAAATCTGGGGTTGGTAATAAACATGTCATTTTCTAAGTTTCTAAGTTTTGTATGTGCATTTGCTTGAATAATAGCAGAAAATAATTCAGTGATGCAATTCTTTGTATTCACGTAAAGAAGAGCCTATTATAACATTACTTCACATGAGAAAATTAACAGGCAATACTACAATACAACTGCACAATTTTTTTCCGTAGAATTAAATTTATAAATGCTATTTGAGTGGGTTAGTGTATGTTTGTTTATTTAGATGCAGTTCTTTGTGACTAAATTTTTAGTACTTATTTTTCTATTTCCAGTGAGACAGAAAACACTCACAGGCACAAGTTAAGGAAGTGTATTTATCACTCAAAGACAATCAGTAACCACAAAAGAAGTCAGTAATCCATTATGTAAATGTTGCCTACGTCTCAAGAATGATGCCCAAAAAGGATACAATCAGCACTGGATATGTAGGCATGTGTGCATGTGTGTGTGTGAATATGTGTGTGTGTGTGTGTGTGTGTGTGTGTGTGTGTGTGTGTGTTATACAAAGTACTCCTCCCATGTTCCATAACCAAGAGACCCTGAAAACAAGACCATTGCTTTTGCAAGATTTTCTACAGTTATTTTTACAAAATGCAAAGAAAAGATGGGAGAAACATCAGGCCCACCAAGCCTGTCACTGGACTGTCTGAAGTACTCAGTGCTTATGTTTGAATGGTCCTGCAGAGGCAGTGCCTCAACCTGCTCAACTCTAAACACTAGAATTTCCAAGGTAGTCCTCACAGTCCTCTGCCTGGGTTAATTGCCTAGTGTGCTTAGCATAATTTAACACAAATCAGGAATCCTCCTACCTAAAATTAAAACATTACAATATGTATTTTGAGATACTTAGCAAGAAAGAAAGATATTTTGAGTTAAATTTAATAACAGCATAGTGTCAGCATCTCCTTTTAAATTAATCGTGTGTGTGTGTGTGTGTGTATGTGTGTGTGTGTGTGTGTGTGTCTGTGTGTGTGTTTGTGTGTATCTGTATGTCTGTGTCTGTGTCTGTGTGTGGGTATGGAGTCGCATTTATTTCCACAGTCCTTGTGGCCACCAGTCCATGAGAATAAAGGGGCAGAAGGGACAACAGGGATCCTAGGATGACCCATGAATATGATGGAGGTAGCCCTCCAGGAGATAACTTCAGTGAATCAGATCAATTTTTTTCCCAGAGTATAGGAAACATAGGATTGGGAAACCTGGGGTCAAACCCTAATTTGCATTAAGGAGCACACTCCTGTCATAAAACTTCATTTGTGGCAGGAGAGTCCTACAGCAGAGCTCCTAGTACAAATCTTAGTTACCACATGTGCAGCAGGGGAAAGGCTTCTAGTGGGAAATTATGCCAAGGGTCATGCTAGAGATAAATCAGGCATCCAGGCTTAGAGACCGTTTTCAGATAAGGTCAGTCCTCAGGGCCTTGGGACATTCTCCAGATATTGGCAGGTAGGGAACAGTAAGTCTTACTTACTGTTGTCAAGCTTTGGATAGCGTCCCTCATGTTGTTGAGCTTTGGATAGAGCTGCCAGGCCATGACAGACTGCAACCTCTGACCATCAAGGCCTTCCAACATGGTGTTTAAATGCTATATGATGTTCAAATACATATATTGATGGCATAACATTTCACTTCTTTCTGACAGAAACTTTGAGAGTCTTTTTGACTTTTGAGATGCACAGAACATTTTCCATAATGTCTCAAAGAATTCAATAATTACAGCTTAGATGCTTTTTGCATTTCATAACTTTGTCTCCTCAAATGCATTTTACATTTTTATACTTGATAATCTCAACTTGTTAACTATTTTATGTAAAAAAACTACATAAAATTATTCTGTTCTACAAGATAACAAAGGGGAAGCAGAAATTATGAAGATTGGCAGGTTTTAGTATTTTTTCAAACATCAGTACCACAAACTTTGTTATGACAAAGGGTTTTGTCTTTTGCCTTCCATTCACATTCTACAAAGCATATTTATTATAGATGCTATTAATTTCCAACATTTTTATTCCAAAACACTTTCCTTATTTCAATTACTAACTGCCTGTCTTTGAATAATGTACTTATTAGATAACTGACCTCAGTGATATTCCATAAAAACAAATTAAATAATTTCTGTGTTTAGATGGATGGTTAATGTAGTTCTTAACAGTGTATGTTATTTACGTTGGTGGTCAGGAATTTTAAAATGCCCTCACTAGGGAGAAATTTTTAATTAAAGAGGGTTCCTAGTCATTAAAAAAAACTTTTCATACATTGAGCAAATGCTTCCTTTGTTTTAATACATTTATAAATTCGTCTTTATTGTTTCACATATGAACCTCAAAAAACATGAACTGAAAGAAACAAGACCTCCAAAATTTTTCCTCTGCCATACAGTGTACAGTTTATATAATTTCACTTATAGAAGTGTTTTGAAAAATTAAATCTTTACAAGTACACATAAAAGATAGGGGTAGTAAAGGAAGTATTCATACAAATCATTATTGAGGTAATTAATTTAAAATATTCCTGATATTAAGAATTTTTTAGTTGTTTGTATACAACAAAAAGATTATTTTCCTTGTATAAGAAATCAATTAATTATTACATTGCTAAATATCACCTCAAACTCTCATTTACCATATAATATACAAATTGGCCATGTTTGATAAAATGAAAAATATCTAACACAGTGTAAGCCTCTCTCCTTCTAGCAAGGCATACCTATAATGTTCCTAAATAACTACCAGGCAATAGGATAAAGAAAAGCATTTCAGTCTGTGCTAAAATATCACTGACATAATACAGACAGGTTTTATTTACAGATGAAATTTTGATACATAGCACTACCATGTTCCACTGATTCTTCTGGGGCTTTCCTGAATGTGCAACTGTCTGGTATAATGCAATATTAATATTAGAGAGAATTTCCTGTGCTGGATAGGGAAACATAGAAGGTTCAGTAAAGACACAAACATAGTGAATTCCACAGATCCTCAATGTTACTAGAAATGCACAGAATTAGAATGCCACTTGCTCTCCTAAATTGGTATTCAATAGCAGCAGCAGCAAGGTGAGAAATCACAGTGGAGTTTCCTTGAATGGAGCAGATTGGAAAACGTGACATACGAGATACAAACAAAGAGAGGCTTAAAGAAGACACTAGGAGGTTAGAAGTTAGTGAAGGATGTAGTCCCTGTCCTATTCAGAGTTTCTTGTGACTCATCTTCACACCTGGAACTGAATCTTTTTCAAAGTTATGTGAACAGCATGTAGTTAATAGAGAAGTTTGTTCATTCTTGAGTGTTCATGTTAAAAAATGATATACAAATTTAATTATCAAAACATGTATTGATGTACTTGTTACTATTTGCTGAAGAGGTGATGGGCTAGTCTTACTCCTCAAACTGATGTACTTGAGAGAGAGTATTCTACATACTCAGCTTTAGTTTCTACTTTATACAAGTGTCTTCAGCAGCTGTAGAAACTAGGTCAGACAGGAGCAGAATGAAGTCAAGCCATGGGACATCACTGTACAGCTCCTATTCATAAAACAGTGACTGTGATGATGACATATCTTTTTAAATAGACCTGGAAGAGCTAATGACAGAGATTTATTGACACACATTGATGAATTTTGTTTCTCAGTTTGTTGATTCTCTCCCTCCTCTGCTATAAATTATCTCAGTAGCATTAATCTACTTCCTGCTATCATATAATTTTCTGATTTTGATTGTCCTCTTTTGTTTATTTCAGACCCTTGGAACAGTAATCTGATTCTCTAAGTTGATGGCTGGATGTGCCCATGTGCATTAAATTGGTTGCCCTTGTTCTTTAAATTTACCCTCACTTCTACATTTCAATCTTCTGTTCACCGTAAGACATTCTTAATGTTTTTTATGTATCATATTTGAATTTTCAACACTTCCCCAAAGGGAAATCATCATGTACTTTTGTGTGTGAGTAGATAAGTCAAGGGAGTTGTAGAGGTCAACAGAAATCTTGAGGACTTACCTGTCATCCTCAGATCTGCTCAGCCTCGGTCCTATTTATACCATCTTATTGTCAGTGAACGTATGGCAATGACCTGGTATAATACACAATCTAGCTACTATGGCCATTTTCTTTTGGCACAAAAATCTCCTGATAGCTTACGATAATGACACTAGTTTTTATGCAAGCTCTGTAGTATCCATGAGATGCTTTGTATTTGTAAATTAAACATTTTATTTTGAAGACTATCAATGTATAAGCAAGAAATTATCTCTTTTTATCTTTACATAAGTCTTTTCAATACTAACATCTTATAAAACCAAAGTACATGTCACTTCTAGCATTGGCTTTCACATCAATGTAATCTATTAATCCTGTTCAGATTTTATGAATAGGCTCCTGATTTCTTTAGGCCGGGATTTACCCAAATTCTCCAATTTGAAACATTTATCCCCAGTTTACTGATCTCTGCCTCTGTCTCTCTGTTTCTATCTCCTATCTATCTTGTAGCTAGAGTTTTTTCTCTAGGTCCTGCCAAGCCTGGCAGTCCGACAGCCCACTTATAAAATAATCACTCAGATATTTATATTATTTAAATTGTTTGGCCTAATGGCTCAGGCTTTTTGTTATCTATTTTTTATCTTAAATTAACCCATTTTTATTAATATTTTTTTTTGTCACGTGGCTCGTGGCTTACCAGTACCTTACATCTTCCTTGTCATGGCGGCAACTGGCAGCGTCTCTCTGCCTCAGCCTTCCACTTCCCAGAATCTCTTCTCTGCTTATCCTGCCTATACTTCCTGTCTGGCTACTGGCCAATCAGTGTTTTATTTACACAGAGCGATATCCACAGCACTGTCTCTAACTTCTTTTTCTCCTGTTTTGAATCTAAACCAAAGCTTTACATATATATATATAAAACTTACCTTATATTTTTTAGTACAAACATGGCAATTTGAACTTCAATTAATATTGTCTATTGATTATTTAAATTTAGGAAACCAATGTTTAAGTCTGTGACTACAAATGCTGTGTCAGAATTACTCAGTCTTTTCTCTATCAACACAGACTTTTTCACTTAACTTGAAGAAAAAACAAAAAAATCACAAATAATAATACAGTTTTTCTGGCTTTGACAATGTCATTGCAGTCATGAAAACAGTAGCTGTAGCCACTTGCACAGGATCTGTGCACATACAAAAATATATGAAAATAGAAGAAGAGTCATCAGGAGTGGAAGTGAGTTTAACAAAGGCTAATGGAGTAAAATATGATCATAATAAAATTCATTTACGCATGAAATTGTTTTGTGGAATACTGTTTATATTGTGAAGATGAGTCTTTGCACCTTCTGAATGGTTTAATAAAGAGCTGAATGTCCAATAGCTAGGCAGGAAGAAGTTAGGCAGGAATTCCAGTGACAGAGAGGACACTGGAAAAAAGAAAGGTGGAGACACAGAAAGCAGCATGTGCAGGAGGAGAGGTAACAGCTACGAGGCACATGGCAGAATGTAGATGAATATAAATGGGTTAATTTAAGTTTATAAGAGCTAGCTAAGGACACACCTAAACTATAGGCTGAGCTTTCAGAATTAATAAGATGTCTGCATGTCTTTCATTTGGGATTTGGCTGGTGGGACAGTCAAAGACTCCTTACAAAATACAAAATAATAAGTAATGGATTAACATTAAATTGCATTACTCATCAGCAGAAGCTCTTACATGTAGCCTATATGCATATATATACGTATATATATACAAAAACACTATAATATTTCAATTATTCAGCATGTATTCTTAAATACATAAGAACCTCTTTCAGACAACAGGATAAGAAGTTTGAACAACATAGACTAAAACTGTACATTGTCTGATTGAAAAACACCTAAAATATGCACACCATGTGGTGGTAAGTACACTGGAGGAGAAACTTCCATTAGCTAAGTAGTAATCTAATGAGTTTAGTGCAACTATCTGAGATGGTTTCAGTCAAAAGGAGACATTCATTAGAATGTTTGGATGATACATGCAGGTATCTGGATCACAGCATTTTGTAGTCAGGACAAAGAAGTAGCTGAGTAAACAAGGAGGAGAACTGGCTTCTTGAAAATGTAAGGCCATTGTGTGAAACACAGGATGAGTATCTGAGAGGGTGAACAGCATAAAGGATGAATGATAAAGAATATTCCCTTGAGATACAAGTGATTCTACATGTTTTGGCTTTATCTTGTGACAGATTATGAGGAAAGGAAACGCCCTTTCATCTAACTTAAGCTGTGTGTGTGTGTGTGGTTTTGCCCATTGAATTCAGGGCTTTGTAAAAAATATTAGGGAAATAATTTACTATGGAGCTACCTCCTAGCGCAACCTTATTTCTTTACATGATTCATTTACTTATTTTTAAATTAAGTTCTGATGTTTGTCAAACTTTCTTCAAACTACCTCTGCATCTGTGGATGTCCTTGGACTTTTTACCCTAATGCGTCTGCCTTGGGAGTGTTGTAAATGTACCCTTTCACTATGGCATCTGGTTAATTCAGTGCTGGATAGAGAACCCAGGGCTTCATGAATGTTAGGCAATCAATGACCTAATAAACCAAACTGTCATCTCAACTCCTCTTTTCTAAGTTTTAAGATCCTTATATTGTACTGTACTAGATTATAAAATAAGATTAGAAAACTCACAGAAGCAATGCAGAAACGTTGCCAGGTGAAACCATCCCAGCTAAGTATAGAGACCTAAGTGCAATATTCAGGCTGCTTTCCAGGTAGCCTATGGTGCCTGGTGCAGAAAGCTGATGATACATAGGACTCGATTATGATAGCGGCTGCCAGGCTGAACTGAATCCCCAGGGGAGTCCTTGCCCTGGAGGAGATGGGACTGGGGGGTGAATTGGGGGGAAGGGGGAGTGCGGGAGGAGGGAGGACGGGAATCTGTGGCTGATATTTAAAATTAAATTAATTATAAAATTAAAAAAAAGATAGCGGCTGTTTTCAAGGCAATCATACCCATTACTCTGAATTGTGATTAGTTGTTTTATAATAATATTTTTAATGAAGAACCCATTTAATTTGTATAAGAATTATTTTTCACAAATTACTCGTTTTATGGATGGAAATCCATAAACATACACACACATGGGCACACACTCACACTCACAAATTGCTATCGATGGCCTTACATTACAGTCATAATTAGACTACTTTAGCAATTTTGAAAATGTGTGCTATCTCTAATTTTGTGATTTTAAATAACATATTTAATCGGCATCAGTTATCTTATGTTCAAAGTAGAATTCATAATGACAAGTTCTCCTTGCTGTATTTTTGGAGATTAAATAAATTAATGCTAGTAAAATAATGAGAAATACATTTTTTTCAGTTGAAAGAGACACTGCTGTTGTTTTTATTAATGTGATTTTGTTATTTATATATCCTTGCAGATAGATTTTTATTCTCAATTTTTCACAATTGTAAAGAACACAGCCATAAACACTCTCTAGGAGTGGGAATAAATTTTTTTTTGCACTTTTGAGCATGGGATCTCCTTGGTGTGTATATTTCCTTATATTTTATTTTATAGGGTGAGTCTATCTTCAGTCTCCTAGATATAATAAAATCATTCTTCAACATAGTTGCACTCATTTATGCTTTATCCCAGCAAGGTTTAGAGATAAGAATTCAGCTGCAACATGCGTTCAATTAATATTGACACATTCGGTATTAAAAGACTCTATTCCAATGTTGTTCTAATTTGGACCTACCTAAAGAGCAAATCAACATTTTTTTATATGTTGTGTTCTTAGAAATGTCTTTGTATACACTCATACTATTATTTTACTAATTCTTCATATGTTACAATTTATCATTTCAATGTTACTGGTTTTTGTTATAAACAGCTACTATATTTCACTAGTTTTAACACTTACATATGTATACACCAAGGAAGAGATTCTAATCATGTTTTACATGTAGGAAGAGTAGAGCTTCCTTCCCATAGGTAATTTTATTTTTAAATGGTGTTTTTATTAATTTTTTGAAAATTTTATACAATTTATTTTGATCATACTCACCCAAAGTAATAACAGACATCTTAAAATCAATATTATTGATTGTTTTATATATCATTGATTGTCTAATATATATATCCACTATGTTGTGGCCCCACCAGGATTCCTAGGGTTACCTTGTAACCTAGAACCTGCTTCCTGCAAACTTGAAGTGTAAAAGAAATCCCTCCAATTATAAAACTACTTTTAATTCATCTCACATGTCTATCTACATAGAAATGTAGATAATTTTAGCTTATTTCTGTGGCGAGTGAGGTGTTTATGTTGCTTATCATATAGTCAGTTTTTGTAAGAGGATGACTGTTACCTCCGCCTCCTGTGAATCTGATTACATTTCTGCATTACTCATATCTACATTATATTTCTTTGATTTTCACTGAATGCATTTTGGATCTGGTAAACTACTTCCGTTTTGTTTTTCAGAATTAGTGCAGGTCTTCAGGGAATTTCTGTTTCTTTCTCATATATTTATTTCCTACTTTGTTTTGCTTTTTTTTCCTAATTATTTAGCATTTTATAAAATCTGGGGCATAGGTTATTCAAGTTAGCAAACCCAGTGCTTAGAAGCTCCTGTTATAATAATATGATTATGCAGGAAAAGCCAATGTTATAAAAATATATAAAAGGACTCACGCATTTTACTGAAAACTAAAGTAGGGTATTAAAGAATAATTCTGATCAACAGAATCTCCAAAAAGGAAAAAGAGAAAGAGAGAGAGAGAGAGAGAGACAGAGACAGAAAGAAAGAAAGAAAGAAAGAAAGAAAGAAAGAAAGAAAGAAAGAAAGAAAGGAAGAAAGAAAAGAAGAAAGAAAAAGAAAAAAAGACACAAATCTGAAGCCAGAAGCCTATAACTTGGAAAGCTTGGAGAGAGCAGCATGGGAACATTGCTGTTGCCAGTCTTCCTATGCCTGGTACTTACATCCTGACCCCATGATTGGTCATTGGTTCTGGTGTTTCCTTATCTGATCTATGATTTGTCAATGGTTTGGGTGTTTACTTATGTCCTTACAGTGTCTTTATAGGAATTTATAGAGAAAGTGTCAGCAAGGTAGCTTCTCTGGATTGTATAGCATGCTGTTGAAGAGCGCTGCTGTTGAAGAGGAACAAAGGCACTGTGGAGATTCTGTCGAACAATTTCAGCTCAAATCCACCTTCTCGACATCAACATCCTGTTCTTGCCACTCATACAGTTTCAGGGATGTCTCTTATATTCTCCAACTATAACCCACTTTTCTTACATTGCCATATTTTTATGTGCATTCTGTGTACTACCCTAGTTGTAAATATAATTGTCAAGATTTCTTATAATCACTCTTCAAACAGAAGTCTTCTATGGTATGCATGGCATTTTACTTTTCTCTAGACTGATTGTCTTCAGCTTATTAGCTGTTTATTTGTTGAGAGTCTTGTTTTCTTGGCTACTTTTAGATTGCTCGTCCTTCACACCACACATACCACAATTCAGTCATCATTCTTTGTGTATAGAAACCTGGCTACTTCTTTTCATGATGTTCATACATTTCTCAGGTTTCTGTGACATTACCCTTAGTGATTTTGTCAAACTTATGATATTTTACACATGATTTGAGTTCCAGGTTGTGTTATTTTAGTGTTGATATTTAACTACAGCTACAGAATACACACAGTAAAGATGTGCTGAGTATAAAAATGATGACTGGGTATGTGAATTCTGGTTTCCATGTTCCTATTGTTTTCAACCCTGTATTTATTTTCTCATGTTATTTATGTCACATTAAGTTTTTCATCTGATTTCCTTAGCAATTCCCATCCAAGTTCAAGAAAAGCTCACAGAGGGGAGAGAAGCACAATTTTTTCCTTTTCTACTTATCTCTATTGCCATTTGACTTTGTTATAAATGGTTAGATCTTTCTGGACATTCTGAATGTCTCTCTTTTTTTGCCAAAATTTCCTACTCAGTACTCCACTTCTCTCCAGAGTTACAGGTAAGTGTAGGCAGCAGACGCTGAACAGGCCTTGTGCATAGCTTGTTTGCTTGCCCTAAGGTGCCCTTTTGTTCTTTCTCTTTTTCTGTGTTCAGTAAGTCACAGGATGTTTATAATACAGCTATTGCTGGAACATTGTTTCAAGAATCAGCTCTCTGCTTGCGGTTTTCCTGTTTGGCTGAGCTGCTGGGACGCAGATGGGAACCTGAGGAACGTACCCTGACCCATGGAGAGTAGGAAGTAGCAGGGTATATAAGGCTGATGGACAGTCAATAAAGGAGCTCTTTTTGGATGAAGAATCACCGTGTGTCCAGAGTGCTGCTTAACCTCGACGTCCCTCGCCAGTTCTCGGTTCCCAGATGTGCAGGTCCCAGCAGGTAAGCACCTTGGATTTGGTCCTATTTACCTGTGATCTTTTTCAGATTTCACAGGATGTGGTTTATTTGCCTGTTTTTAATAACATCTTTTGCCATTTTGTGATTCAAAAAAAAATAGAGTAATGGAAATCTATTTTGCTGCTTTCTACCATCTGTTCATAGAATTTCAAATTTTGTTTCTAACTATAAAACATCACGAATTTGCAAACTTCTCACTCCATTCCTGTGAGACTGTGAGGTTCTGTGATCATACAGATGGAAAGAATGTTGAAGGGGCATGACTGAAAATATTTATGCTGTTGTTTTTCCTTTGGTGGCATCATTTATTATTCACTTTCTATATTTAAAAGTACATGTAAACCACATATTTTTAAAGCAAATGATAATTTATTAGAAAATATAACTGCGTGATATTTAAATATTTTAATAAAATGCTTAATCCTAGTTTGTTTAAAATCTTCATAGGAAAAAAAACAGTGCAGGGAAACAGCAGCCTCCTTTAAGCATGCAAATGTGTTAGATTTCAAATCATTACCCAGTTAGGCAGTGGTGGCACACACCTTTAATCCCAGCAATTGGGAGGCAAAGGTAAGCGGATCTCTGTGAGTTCAAGACCAGCCTGGTCTACAGAGCTAGTTCTAGGACAGCTAGGGCTGTTAGAAAAAAAATCCTGTCTGGAAACCAAAGAAGAAGAACAACAAAAATTATTACCCAATACATTTAGGCATATGTGTGTGTTTGTGTGTGTGTGTGTATGTGTGTGTGTGTGTGTGTGTGTGTTGTGTGGTGTGACTTCATGTATGTGAACATGTCTGCATGTGTATAGGCACATGTGTTTGTGGAGGTATATGTTCATGTGGGTGCCTATGCCGATTTGGAGTCTAGACTGGATATCTGGTGTCTTTCTTGATTATTCTTCACATTTCTTTTATTGAGACAGGCTCTTAGATGAACACATAGCTGACTAATTAGCTGGCCAATGAGTCTTTTGTCTCTTCCTTTTAGTATTGGGATTTAAGGTGCCTGCTTTTAGGTAGTTTCTAAAGATGCCAACTCTGGTCCTCAGTCTTGTAGCAAGTTCTTTATACAGTGAAACATAAGCCAAGCCAGTTGGTTTACATATCCATATTCATTGGTTCATAACAATAGCTTGCTAATTCTAGTTACTGGAGGAAAAGAAACAGTGCCAAATTACCTGAAGTGAACATGTAATAGTTTGAATATGCTCATTTGTCTAAAAATGTAAATCAGGCCTAATTGTGCTTGTAAGATGTAGTCTCCACAAAAATGATACATATACTAGGTGAGGCCTTCTGAAAAGAAAGAGGATTCACTAATTCAGAATATATATATATATATATATATATATATATATATATATATATATACACACACTAGAACAGGAAAATGAATGGAAGCGTTTAGGAGAAGCTGAAGTACATGATTCTGTAATGAAAGTGTGCCCATTTATAACCATATTGTTGAGAAGATAAAATTAGAAGTGGCTATCCACAAAATAAGACTGCATTTGGAATGCATTGAATAAGTTATGAGGAATGCAGCAGTGTTTTCAACTAGCTACCATCATATAGAAATCTCCTGTTACAAATGTAAAACTTAGAGTTGTAAAGTAGAAAAGTAAATGGAGATAAAATGAATAGAAAAATAGACTAGCAAATGTGCTTTTCCCAAAATTATAAAAGAAAAAGGACTATATTTGAGTACTTAGAAAAGAAGAAAAAATTGCTCAAGATATATTTTATACTACATAATCTCTCAGAGGAAAAATCGTTCCTAATGCCTGTGTCTTTCCCATTGCATTGCTGTTGCCATTTCTAGTAATTTTTCTATTAGTCAAGACTGGATTTCATTTTCTAAAATTGTTATAGAAATGGAATCATACATTATATCATTTTAAAACTCTATTTTTGTTATTGTAATTATTCTTAGACTCCTTATTTATTACATGTATCACATGCATAGAGGTTTTCAGGTTTTTTCTCCCTCCCTTACTCCATCCCTCTCATTCTCTCTCCTTTCTCTCACTGAATCTTTCCTTTACACCTTTTGCTTTAAATTGGCTTGATCTAGTTTTAAGCCCCAGCGTCAAGATTGGCTAGTCAGTCCCTATTTCAAGACCTCATGTTCTAGAATTGCCTCATGCCCATTTCTTTTCAACCTAGGAGAATACCACATGAAGGATCTAGCCCCAAAGAAATAAAGCTATGCTGGGTGGTGGTGGCGGCACATGCCTTTAGCCTTTAATTCCAGCACCTGGGAGGCAGAGGCATGGGATCTCAGTGAGTTCAGGGCCAGCCTGGTCTATAGAGCGAGTTCCAGGACAGGGTCAAATCTACACTGTGAAACCCTGTCTTGGAAAAGAAAAGAAAAGAAAAGAAAAGAAAAGAAAAGAAAAGAAAAGAAAAGAGAGAAAAGAAAATTAGAGAAGTTGTTTAAATTAGCCAATGCACAGAGACCCTAAGAAATCTATGTACCATTCATAACATGCACCGTCTTTCAAAGTGCCAGGGAATGTGGTGGTAATATGTTCCCCAAAATATTGTGCACCCTAATAAATTTATCTGGGGTCAGAGAACAAACAGCTACTATATATAAAGGCTAGAAAATGGTGGCACTCGCACCTTTAATCCTAGCATTCCAGAGACAGAAACCCTTCTGGATCTCTGTGAGTTCAAGGCCACATTGGAAACAGCCAGGCATGGTGACTCAAGCCTTTAATCCCAGAAAGTCAGCCTTTAATCCCAGGGAGTGGTGGTAGAAAGCAGAAAGGTATATAAGGCCTGAGGACCAGAAACTAGAAGCATTTGGCCTGGTTAGGCATTTGGCTGGTTAAGCTTTCAGGCTTCTAGCAGCACAGTTCAGCTGAGACCCATTCTTTGCATATGAGGACACAGAGGCTTCCAGTCTGAGGAAACAAGACCAGCTGAGAAGTTGGCCAGGTGAGGTAGCTGTGGCTTGTTCTGTCTCTCTGACCTTCCAGCATTTCACCCCAATAACTGGCCCCAGGTTTGATCTTATTAATAACAACTTTTTAAGATTCATGCTACAAGGGAACCTCTACTTTGCAGCTTTACTCCCTTTGCAACTGTAAGTTAAAAGAGTTCTGCCATGAGTATGATGTTGCATCCCTCCAGGATATAAATTTGAAATTTTAACGAATCATCACTATTCTTTTCCTTTTGCTAATATGTAGAACTTAATTATATAGACATTTCCAGTAATCATTTTTGGAATTTTGTGCCTATTTTATAGTTTGCATATCTATAAATAAATATGATATATTAATCAAGGAGTGAATGACAGTATTAATATGAATACCTTTTTAAATCATTTCCCCCCAGAGATTGATAGAATAGATATGTCCTATTTTTAGTGTATGTTTAACCTCCTCAAAACTGTTAAAATGTATTTAATAATGTCATATTCTGACCAAATGATCCTAAGTGTTCCAAGTGTGCCACAATTTTGACCAAATGATAAGTTTGACATACTGGTTATGCATGTACCTTTGAGTCTTTCTACTTAGTGAAAAATAATATGACCAAGACACCTTATAAAATAAAGCATTTAATTGAAGATTCACTTAAAATTTCAGAGTGTAAGTTCATGACTATCTGTGGGGAAGATGGCAGCAGGTAGTCAAGCATTGCTCTCAAGCAGTAACTGAGAGCTTATATCTGCCCCACAGCTTACAACCATAAGACAGAGGAAGAAATGATGTGGACTTTTGAAACCTCAAAACCCAACCCAAGTGACATACTTCCAACAAGGACACCTTCTTAATCATTCCCTACACTATATCAATTAGATACCAAGTATTCAAACATATCAACCCATGTGGGTCATTCTCATTCAAACTACCTCAGCATGTACTGGAGGACACTGCAATTTTTATTTGCAACTCCATAAATAAGTAATGAAATTGAACATATTATACATTGCTTGAGGCAGGAAAGCAGCACTTCTGTATGTCTTATTCAAAGTTATTTCCTTTCACTTTTTATAAAATTCATGTATATATATACTTTAGTTTGAGACATAATTTTTTAAAAAGTGTCATTTTCCTTGATTTATTTAGAGAATTTCTCTTGATTACAGGCTTTAGGAATTATGATTAAAATTTCATCTATTATGGCAAGGTTGTATTCATCTCATGGATAATCATGAAGTTTTGAAAAGAACTAATTTCTAACCAGTAATTGTTGATCTTTTAAGACTATGGGTTTATTGCACCTGATGCATTTGTGAAATTTGGCATTCTTCTTCCAAATCATTTTTTTTTTCTGTTAGAATTTGTTATTCATTCTTAAGAATGTAATTTCTTGCAAAATATATAGCACTATTCTTAAGGATTCTTGAAAAATAACACAGCAAATCATACCATTTTACATTTACCTAAGATCACATATAATACATATAAGTGCATATGTATACAGTTTAGGAATTTCTGCCATGTGGAATGGTAATGCTTTCACCAAGAGTCATTGATAGTTTAGTAAATAATTGCTCGTTCCAAACACGAGAAACATCCTTTCAAGTTGTTGGTTAGAGGAGTACAAGAGAATCCAAAAACAATATAGAGTAATGGTGTTGCCCTTGGTGTCTTCCCAGAAATGGAAGGTAAGTTCTTACTACTGAAGTCACCATTCACTTTGTGAACTAGGAGAAATTCAACTAGAACCAATCCACAAGCCTCTTCCCTAGGGGCTAGTTTTCATAGCACAGGAAAATGATATGCAGTCTTTGAGGGAGGAAAGTTATATGTTTACCTTGCTGAAATACCTATGAACCATGATGATGGCATTGCAATATATTCATAAAGGTGTAATTGTGGCACTTATATCTTGATCTTAACCAATAGAAGTCTAACTGAACTTCAGACTAGCTTATCAGGAGGAAAATCATTCCTACTACTGAAAACCTAGGCAAGTACCTGTGACTTGTGAGGTCATGTATCTTAGAGTAGAACCTGTAATTGCCACTTTCCTGAATCTGTGCAATTCCAAAATGCATTTTAAATGCATTTATCCTTATCCTTATACCCTCTTATGATTGTGGCTCTTATTCACCATCCATGAAGCTCCTCTTTGAAGAAAACACAAAGCTTTATAGAAATCCATAACTGTTCAAAATGCAGAGAACAACCAATTGTGTGGTATCCAATGAAAACTGGTACACCTGCAAAATAGCCTTTATACCTAAAGTTTGGAGAACATCACAGAGGAGTGAGTGAAAACATGATATGAGCCACAGGACAAGGAAGTCTGCTCTAAGATAGTATTTTCTAGACATGACAGAGAAGTTTTAATCATGCAATCTCAAGATTATGATTACCTTAACTGGACCTGAAAATTACAGCACCAAATGACATGCTATCACAGTTGTAAGAAATCTCATGGGACCCCAATCCTAAAGAAAGAGCTACAGGTGAGAGGTAAGTTGGTCTTCCTCAGGATGAAGCAACTAATCAGCTATACAACACCAAGTGAGCAGACCTTAAAGCATATACATACAGGAAAAATTAAATAAACTTAGTAGTCTGTATTTATATATTTATGAATTTTATATATATGCATATGTGTAGACAAATTTCTAAACAGTCTTATTAAATAAAAAAATCCAGACTCAGAAAGACAAACATGGTATATACTCACTCATAGGAGGATACTAGATGTGGAGCAAAGATGACTGGACTGCTACTCACATCACCAGGGAGGCTACCTGGAAAACAGGACCCCAAGAAAGACACGAGGATCGACCAGTGATGGAGAAATGGATGAGATCTTCATGAACAGCCTGGACATAAGTGGGGGAAATGAAGGGCGAGGGTCGAGGGAAAGAGAGCTTGGGGGAGCGGGAGACCCCAGCTGGATCAAGAACAGAGAGGGAGAACAAGGAATAGGAGACCATGATAAATGAAGACCGCATGAGAAGAGGAAGAAGCAAAGTGCTAGAGAGGCCCACAGAAATCCACAAAGATGCCCCCACAATAGACTGCTGGCAATGGTCGAGAGACAGCTGGAACTGACCCATTCTGCTGATGGGATGGCCAAACACCCTAATTGTTGTGCTAGAAACCCAACTAATGACTGAGGGATCTGGAAGCAGAGATCCATGGCTAGGCCCCAGGTAGAGCTCTGGGAGTCCAATTGGCGAGAAAGAGGAGGGTCTATATGAGCGAGAATTGTTGAGACCAAGGTTGGATAAAGCACAGGGACAAATATCCAAATGAATGGAAACACATGAACTATGAACCAATGGCTGAGGGGCCCCCAACTGGATCAGGCCCTCTGAATGGGTGAGACAGTTGATTGGCTTGATTTGTTTGGGAGGCATCCAGGCAGTGGGACTGGGTCCTGTGCTCATTGCATGAGTTGGCTGTTTGAAACCTGGGGCTTATGCAGGGTCCCTTGGCTCGGCCTGGGAAGAGGGGACTGGCCCTGCCTGGACTGAGTCTACCAGGTTGATCTCAGTCCTTGGGGGAGGCTTTGTCCTGGAGGGAGTGGGAATGAGGGGTGGGCTGGAGGGAAAGGGAAGGGGGCGGGAGGGGGGAGAACAAGGGAATCCATGGCTGATATGTAAAATAAAATAAAATTTAAAAAAAAATCATGGAGCCAGATATAGGGGTGAAAACCTGAGAGATCATGGAAATAGAGAAAGCCACAGCTAACCTCACCTCACCAACTCCATAGCTTCCAAAGAGGAGCTATTTCCTGTCTATCCATGCCTATATGCCTTGCTGTTCTGCCATCTGATTTGCTCTCAATGTCCAGTTACATCACTTCCTCTTCCTGCCCAGCTCTATCAATTCCCGTCTGTACAGACCTCCAGGTGTCCATGGTTAACTAGTGTTGGAATTTAAGGTATGTGCCTGGCTCTCCTCCCAGTGTGGCCTTGAACTCACAAAGATCCAACTGACCCCTCTCCGCCAAGTGATAGGATTAAAGGCATGTGCTACCATTGCCTGACTTCTATACAGTGGCTGGCTTTTTCCTCTGATCTCCAGGCAAGTTTTATTTTATTGGGAGACACAGTATATTGGGGGACACAATACATCACCGTGTGTGTGTGTGTGTGTGTGTGTGTGTGTGTGTGTGTGTGTGTGTAAGTCATGATCAAAGAACTAATGTCATGAATTTGAGAGTTCCAAACTCCACTACCTGCAGGAAGTAACCCAAAGGGTACTCAGAGGAATGAAATATGGCACATGGATGTGTTTCATTTTGTAGAATTTGGAAAATTAAAATATGTACATCACAGCATTGATACCTATTCAAGTTTTTAATGGACAGCTGTTTTGAGTTCTGAAATGGCTGATTCTGTAATCTCACATTTGCTAGAAGGTATGGCCATCATGGGTATACCTGCACAAATTAAAACTGATAATGCTCCAATATATGTCTCTGGTAAAATGAAACAGTTTTTTGATTATTACAATATAAAGCATATTACAGGTATACCACACAATCGTACAGGCCAAGCAGTCATAGAAAGATCAAATCCAACTCTAAAGGACATGCTAAATAAACAAAAAGGTGTAACAAACCCCCCAGAAATAGACTGCATAATGCTCTATTAACTTTGAATTTTCTCAGTGCTAATGAGAAAGGAAGAACACCTGCAGAGAGACAATGGATAATAGAAAAAAACTACAGAATTAAATCAGCCTATATACTTTAAGGATGTGCTGACCTCAGAATGGAAAACAGAAAATGTATTACATTTTACCCAAACACAAAAGAATATGCTTTTTTTTTTTCAGCACCTCATGGAGCTTTCTCCAAAATTGACCACATTCTCAGAAACACAGCAAGTGTCAAAAATTAAAAGAAAATTGAAACAACTCTCTGCATCCTACTGGAGCACTAATGATTAAGCTGGATATCAACAACAGAAACAACAGAAAGCTTACAACCTCATGGAAACCGAACAGCTATACTGAATGAAAAATGGGCCCAAACAGAAATAAAGAATAAAACTTATAATTTTCTAGAATTCAGTGACAGTGAACACATAGCGTACCTACACTTATGGGACACAATGATAGCAGTGCTAGGAGGAACATTCATAGCACGAAGTGCCTACATTAAAAAAAAAATGAGAGATCTCATACCATCAACTGACAGCACACCTGAAACAGAACACAACAAAAGGATGTAAGCACACACAAGAGGAATAGAAGGATAGCAAGAAACAATCAAGCTGAGGACTGAAATCAATAAAACAGAAACAAAGAGAACTATATGTGGTGGTATTGTGTTCCCCAAAATATTGTGCACCCTAATAAACTTATCTGGGGTCAGAGAACAGAACAGCCACTAGATACAGAGGCTAGAAAATGGTGGCACTCACACCTTTAATCCTAGCACTCCAGAGGCAGAAATCCCTCTGGATCTCTGTGAGTTCAAGGCCACACTGGAAACAGCCAGGCATGGTGACTCACGCCTTTAATCCCAGAAAGCCAGCCTTTAATCCCAGGGAGTGGTGGTAGAAAGCAGAAAGGTATATAAGGGCCATTGGATTTTTAAAGATAGCTTGGTCATTTTTAAAATTTAATTACTTAATTTATTTTATACCCTGACCATACTTTCCCCTTTCTAATCTCCTCCCAGTCTCTCCTCCCTGATTACCTTCCCCCATCCATTCCTCCTCCATTTCTATTCAGAAAAGGGCAGGCCTTCCATGGATATTAAGAAAACATGACATATCAAGTTGCAGTAAGAGTAAGCACCTTGCCTTTTTATTAAGGCTGGGCAAGAAGGCTCAGTATGAAGAATAGGGTCTCAAAACCCAGCAAAAGTGTCAGAGAGAGTCCCTGTTCCCACTGTTATGAGGCCCAGGAGACCAAGCTCTACAACGATCACAAATACACACAGTGACTAGGTCAGTCCAGTGCAGGCTCCCTGGTTGTCAGCTCAGTCTCCATGAGCTCCTATGATACCAGGTTAATTGATTCTCTGGGTTTTCTTGTGATGTCCTTGACACCTTTGGTTCCTACAATCTTTCCTACCTCCTTTTAGCAGGATTACTCGAGCTAGTCCTAATGTTTGGCTGTGGGTCTCTGCATCTGTTTCCATCAGTTGTTGGATGAAGCCTCTCTAATACTGTTGGCCTAGGCATCAATCTATGAGTATAGAATATCATTATGCATCATTACATTGACTTTTTTTTTTTTTTACTCCAGTCATGTTTGGTTCTGTCCTAGGTCTCTCTGAATCATCCTGCCTGTGGGTCTTGTTGCTTCAGGCAGTGTCAGGAGTGGGCTCACTCTCCTGGCATGGATCTTAGGCTGGACTTGTCATTGGTTGGCCAATCCCACAGTCTCTGTGTCACCCTTACTTACTCCAGTACATCCCACAGGTAGGACAGACTGTAGGTTGAAGGTTATGTAGCTGAGTTGGTGCCACATAACCTCCACTGGTTACAGGAAGTGGCCAGTTCAGACTAAGTATCCGCTTTGCTAGGAATCTTGGATGGAGTCACCCTTATAGAATACTGGTACTTTCATTTTCACCAGGTTTCTACCTGACCCTGAAATGACACTCTTTCAAATCTTCCTGTTCAGTACTCTCCTCCTAGCCCTATCTCTGCCTGACCCCTCATGTTCTCATCCCCACTCACCCCTAGTCTACCCATGAGATCTCTTCTATTTTCTCTTCCCAGGGAGAGCCTCGTGTCCCCATTGAGCCTTCCTTGTTACCTAGCATCTCTGGGTGGGAGGAATGTAAGCATGATTATCTTTACAGAAAATATCTTCTTGTAAGTGAGTACATACCACGTTTGCCTTTCTGGGTCTGGGTTACCTCATTCAGGATGAATTTTTCTTGTTCCATCTACTGGGTTTGGCTTGTGAGTACGCTATTGAGTATTTTCTTGCATTATGCAACTGTGTTCATTTGGGAGATTATACTGTAATTCTTTTTATTGAGTCCTTGTGTAGTTATAGTATCTGAGTGATTGTGGACTCAAATGAATTTGTCAATGTTCCTTCTGGTTCTATTTTGTGGAATAATTTGAGGTGTATTGAAATTAGCTCTTTTTGAAGGGCTGGTGGAATTCTGGGCTAGAACCATTTGACTCTGGGCTTTTTTTGGTTAGGAGACTTTTAATGACCACTTCTATTTCTTTGGGGGTTATTGCTCTATTTAGATTGTTTATCTGACCTTGATTTAACTTTGGAATGTGCCATCTATTGAGAAATAGATTTCTTTCAGATTTTCTAATTTTGTAGAGTATAGGTTTGAAATAACGTTTCAAATACTGATAGGCTAATCCATGAATAAAATGATTATTTAAAGTTTTCTAAATCTAAAATAATTCCTATTAATATCTGTATAAGTTTAAATTTTATTTCCTTGAAATAATTCATGTGGAAAATTATATCTTCTTCCATTAAATTATGAATAGAAGAGAACGAAAGGTAACCAGAACACAGCATGAAATTTACTTCTCAAAATTTAAGCTAAGCAATCATTCATTGTCAGACATTGCACATTCAATCAGGCTATAAAGTACATAAATGTTGTCAGCTTAGCACTGTTTACTCAAGCTGACAAAATAAATAGATAACTAAACATGTGCTCACTTTGTAAAATCTATCTTGCTGATTTTTCAAGTTTCTGAATATGATTGTTAATGAATATTTGTAATAATTGATAATCTTTGTCTTCATAGATCACAAATCTTATCTGTAAACATTGTGTTTCCTTTTAGAAAAGGATTTTAAATTATTATTTTAAGTACATGTAAAACCAATCATAAAATGGTGTTGGTTGAGAAAAAAATATTGATGATATTTAAATAATTGTTTTAGATTAATGGTATTTGTACCTTAATTGCTTTCTCACTCTCAGTGTTCATGTACTTAGTCATAAAATTTGTAATATCTAGTAAAAAAAGAAAACAAATTATTTATTAAATACTTTGTACCTAGTTTTATATTCTGTGAGCTTGGACTGATCTAGTAGCTCAATTTATCCTTTAAATTGAAAATTTATATTTTACCAATTATGAACCGATACCTGATGAAAACTTGCCTCAATTCTACTTCATCTTTAACCTGTAGATTCTGGAACTGCTATCATTCATTACTTTGTGGACCAATTATCTGTATTAATATTATGTTAACAACATTGGTTCCGTATTTCTGGAGCACTACTGATCAAGACATCAGCATAATCTATTGGAGGATGAAGTACAGTGGACAAGAGCTATCATGTTGATGTCAATAAAACACCAGTTCAGTTAACAGAGGAGAGGGAACACAATGAAAATGAGATGTCTCCTGATTAACTCAAGCTGGCATAAAGCACAACAGAAATAACCATGGAAATGTTGTTATTATGGGCCTATTAAGTACAGCAGACATAAAAGAAAGTCATGGAATTGATATACAGAGAAATTGTCCAAAATGGAAATAAAATTTTTTGCCTTGATTTGGCAAATAGAGCAGAGTATGTCAAGGCATTATGATACCATTTATTTAAATAGCTTAAAAGATATAGAGACATATTCTAGATTGTGGAAAAGATGGCTTGGAAAGAATTTCTGAAAAAGAAGTAAGAGATGTCAAAAATCATAAAGGATAGAGACCATAAATTATACAATCTTTAAATCTTACTGGAATTCATATTTTATCTACAAGATTTGGACTTTGATGAGCATCATGCAGAGATCCACATTTTACTGTCCATCAAAAACAATAGATAATTTACACTGGGATGACGCGCTCTCAAGATATGTACACTCTTTCAATATGTCTGCTGATAAACAAATATGTAGCTGAATTCACTCATGGCACACAACTTTCTTACTCCCTCAGATACATGTATTTTCCCTTTTCTCTGTCTCATTCTCCTTTTAAGATTTTCTAGAACATTTCTTTCAGTGCTTAGTAAAACTATCTATTATTTTCTTATCTTGAATTAACATCTTAAAATTTGTATTTTATATCTGAGATATTAACAAAATTACATAATTTTCACTTTCATCTTCATATCTCTAAACCCTCCCATATACACTTCTTTTCTCTCTTTCAAATTAAGTGACTATTTTCATTAATCATTGCTACATACATGCACATATAAATGTACATAATAAAATTTAGAGCCCATTTGTTATAAATAAAAACAAAATAATAAACGTTTTATTCTGAGGTTGACATTTTCTTTTTCAAATTGTTGTAATAGATCACCCCCCCTTGCTACTGGACTGAGAGGATATAACTCATTGTATTGTTATTTTGTTTGCTTTTTGTTTTTTTCCTATTCTCAGATAATCGTGATTTGCAGTTTTATAAAACAATTGAAAAATGCATTCCTTTAGACATATTCCAAGTTTCTGCATCATGGCATAGTGCTCTCTACATTATCCAAACTTTTCCATGTGATTCAGTTTCTCTCTGACCCTATTTCATATCAATATTTACATTAGTGAAGGAACCAGTAATCTTACCTTTGAATTCTCTATCTTCCTTTTTCCTAATGAATTTTTGTCTGTTGTGAGAAACTCTGCCTTGATGCTGATGCCTTTTAAAAAAAGATACTGAAATAAGATTTGAGTCTGGATAACTTCTTACAGGAAAATTTTTATATAAAGGTAGGCAAGAAGGTATGGAATGCAAAAAAGACAAAAAATGTGTTTTTGTCAATTCAGTTTCATGCTATAGCTATCCAACTGCAGCTTGATTCAGCAGAGCAGTGCCACAAGGCAACATAAATTGTTTTTGGTGTTATCACAAATGTGGAAAGACAGCTGCAGACTATCTACCAATGTCATGAATAACATTTGTTAAAGGATGCTTTTGGGGTGTTAACCATAGCATATTTATAGCATTCCCTACTTACAGGGCAGGTGTGCACCATGAAGAATGTGGTACAGCTTGATAACTATCCATGTGTAAAGAAAGCTGCCCTGATATAAGAGATGAGTAGGAAGGATTAGGTAGAAGACCTACTAGTACGCATGATAATTTCCACATCTATGCCATTGGGTCTTTCCAGCACATCCAAATTTTCAACCTTCTTCAAAAACTATTCTAATTTTCTGAACACAGTATTTTTATCTGCATTAGGTTCCTTTTACAGTTTGTCTTCTATATAATCCATATCCCATAATTCAACTTCTCAATCATTATCAGTCTTATAGTTTTACATTTCAAAGTTTGAATATAAAGCTGGGCCATTTCTATTTCTGAAGATCTAGCATTATATGGGATGTAAACATAAAACATACTGACAGAAAAGTAAAAAAAATGTGAAGAATTTATCAACATGTTTGTGTTCAATCAAGAATGGAATGAATTAAAATACATGAAACACAATGACAACCATAATTAAATTTAAC
Organism: Peromyscus nudipes; assembly: GCA_902168325.1. Lineage (NCBI taxonomy): Eukaryota > Metazoa > Chordata > Mammalia > Rodentia > Cricetidae > Peromyscus > Peromyscus nudipes. Next base: position 50,903 of record CABHPH010140005.1, read on the forward strand.
CTTTAGTATAATACCAATACCAACTTGTGCTAATGTGGACAGATGGAAGAGAGATTGTAAGTATGACTAGCAAATGCAGAAGATGCATTTATTTTCACATTCATAAATTCTATATCTACTTATCTACTCATTATTGAGAGCAAACATATATCAGATATTCTATTATCCAGTGCCTAACTAAAAATGATTATTGATTTACCTTCTGGGATGTTTTCTCTTCCATACTCTTTTCAAAGAATTCATGGCTACCGCTGTATTACAACATATTTCCTTCTCTAAGAGATGCTACTACAATTTGGATAGCTATCGCCCACATCTATACTTTTCCTCCTACATTGATTTTTTATGTCATTCTTTATGAAGACATAGTTCAACAATGATATAGCCAAACAGTAAGAACACATGTTTTTCACCAAAGAACTTCTACAATTCAAACATGCTTCCATCTCTGTTGATGATTCATTATCTTATTAAAATAGTGTCATACTGCTTTCTCTGAATTGTGTGATGAATCTACTCAACACACCAAAATCAAGACTAGTTCCATTCAGATAGTAATTACATGTTATAAAGGTGGACATTAATATTTCTGCTGTTGTTTATGGCTAGTCAAGAATCTGTACTTTTTTCCCATACACATTGTGTCAGATAAAACCAAAGTTCTCTCATGCTAGCATGTCTGTTCTTACTGGGAGGTTCAAAGAATGGAAATTTATTTCTCACTTTAGAAAAAAATCAATCATAGTGTATATCATTCAATAATGAAAGAATCATTTAAAATCTCACCTCTGTAAGAATGAATCCTACTAAATATTGAAGGATGGTTGATGTCTTTGGCTCTTAATGTCTGCATGTTATTTGACTATACTACTGCCAGAAAACACCCAGGCTAAATGTGATAGTATCAAGTATTACTATCAGGAGGCAGACCTCTCGGAAGTGATTGATTCTTTAGAATAGAATGCGCATTAAATGGACAGATGTCTTCATGTAGAATGACAAATATGGTTTTTCTTTCCTCGCACATGATCTCTGATACATGTACAATGTAGAAGACACTGTATAGAAAGAACAATTGTTTTGTTAAGTGATGAATTTTCAGAACTTTGATTTAGTGTTTCTCAAGTTTCCAGAATTATGAACACTATATCTGCTGTTTATAAAGTTTACAGATTGATATTTTTATTTGTATACACCTGAAAGGATTAAAGGAAGTCTATTTAACATGATGTCTTATACTATAATCCAGTGTGATTATTTTTAATTGGTTAGGATATCATTGACGGCTTACCTTTTCTTCTATTTGGTTTTCTAGAATACCTCATAAAAGAAACTCTACACCTACATTTTTCCCACTTGGAAAATCCTAAACTGAGACAAATACACTTCCCTGCACTATGGTGAGTTTATTTTCTTTGTGTTGTAGACAGTTGTTGCACTCTATGCCTGTATGGATTGACCCTGAACTGTAGCAGATCATGAATTGTGCTAACTTATATCATCTGTTTTATGGTTTTGGAAATTTGCCATGTTCATTATCAAAATTGATCTCTCTAAAGGAAAGAATAGGATAAATAAATGAATAGATGATAGGAATTAACTTTTTCATGTCTCAGTCTGAGTGGTGTCTTTTATTGCTGATATTGTCCCAAAAATGGTGTTAATTAGGGTGGAAATGGGACTTTCTTTAGGTTTGGGTGAAATCCTCTACTCTACTATATTTTCATGCCTACTGGGTCATAATTAAGATAGAAATACTTTATATTTACTTGGCCTAAGCTTTTATTTAATCACTAGCACCTGATTTTTATTCTTGGAGCTTAGTCTTAGCATTTTTGTTCAATAACAATGATGCGAACTCAGAGTTTATGCTTAAAAGTCCTTACTAGGTTAGTTGTTTAGATTTTTATCAGATGGCTGGAGTCACTTAAACATTGCAAGATATTTAGGATTGAATAGTCTGATACACACACACTGTAAAGTAAATTATCTACTCAATAAGCGGTTTCTACTTTAGTTAAGGAGTACCAGTTCTAAGGAATATTTTAGCCCTCCCAAAATTACAGGCACTTATTCTTACTATTATGCTTTGAATTATAATCATCTAATTTTCTCCTTCACTATGTGTGAGTCAGCCTTTTAACTGAGTCCTCATTTTGTTTTTTCCTAAGATTTATTAGCCTTCCCCAGAAACCCCCAATAAAAGGAACATTGCCACTCGGGTACCTCAGCAGTATCTTTGGGCAAAAACATGCATTGAATCTCTGATGGAATACCTTGCCTACTTCTCCTCCAAGATTACATTATTTTGTAGAAAGAATGAAATGAAACTTCATCACAGAATTCCACATATCCTCTTTGATCTACAAGATGTGAGCCATCATACAATCTTCAGAGCCTCCTGCCTTCAGCCCAGAGAATTAAATATTCTCTAGGACACTAAAACATTATCTAAGAAGTTACACATAAATTAATTTCAAGAGACAGATTTTTCTAAAACCTCAGATTTTTTTTCTGTGAACTAGGCCTAGAAATGTCAACTTTTTCTGTCATCCAATAGTGAGTACTTGTTTTTATTAAGTAACACACAACTGTTAAGTTCACATTAAATTCTAATTTCTAGGATAAAATAGCCTTGCCACAAAATCTACATAGTTGAATCGTGCTTGTGTTTGGTGTCATTTCATCTAATGTATTTATGATCCCTTTCCACCATAAGTCAAATAATTGGAAATTTTGAGCAGGCAAACATAGTCTGACATATTTTAACAATGTAATTCTCCATGTGGTGGTTGCTTGATGAACGAACACAATGTTAAAGGAAAGTATTCAGGAAATTTTGCTAACTTTTGAGTTGGAACTGAAGGAGGTTTATACAAGAACTGTATTCACGACAATCGTAGACAATGTTTGTATTTTAGAGTTAATTAAGAATGTAATATTGATAATACATATGAATGTGATTACTCTTGATTTGCTCATTTTAATAGAAAAACAGTTTGGTGAAGTTTAGCAGAGAAATTATGTAGTTGAATGATTTGCTAGATGTTTTATGTGTATCCCTTAAAAATGTTTCTAATGGCCAGGCAGTGGTGGCACACACCTTTAATCCCAGCATTTGGGAGGCAGAGGCAGGCGGATCTCTATGAGTTCGAGGCTAGCCTGGTCTACAAAGAGAGTTCCAGGAAAGACGCAAAGCTACACAGAGAAACCCTGTCTCGAAAAAAAAATGTTTCTAATGATTTCAAAGTGTTTTGGTTTGTGTATGGATAAACCTATGTATTTATTGTTTATTGTATTTACTGTTTAAATTCATTGTTGAGTTGTAAAAGTTAACAAATTAAACATATTTTAAAATTCATTTAAAATTAGGGGCAAAAGAGATAGCCGAGTGGTTATGAACATGTATAGTTTTGATGATGATTTGAGTTTAGTCTTTAGCCCCATATGATGAGACTCTGTTTATTCCATCTTTAGAGAATTTCTTTTTATTTTATAGGACAATTACACTGATGTTCACATACTGCAATTACCCTTACACAAATAATACAAAAGTGTATCAATTTTAAAATATTTTAAAAATTTATTTTATTTAAAATACTATTGCTTAATAATTTATCAAACTTTTATGAAAGATTCACTATAATTATAAGAACATTTGTAAAAGTTACCCATCTTTTTTTACCATTTTTGTAAAATATTTTTAATAAGAACTAATACACAAATAATACAAAAATGTATCAATTTTAAAATATTTTAAAATATTATGCTATTGCTTAATAATTTATCAAACTTTTATGAAAGATTCACTGTAATTATAAGAACATTTGTAAAAGTTACCCATCATTTTTTACCATTTTTCTAAAATATTTTTAATAAGAACTAGTAGAACAACTTTGTAAGCTCAAAATCAGTTACACATATGCTATTTACATCAAAATTTGTGATGACTTTCTATTCTTTCAAAGACAGAAAAGAGGGAAGTACATAGTTTTTTTTTTCTGCTAATTGTAGCCACTCCGATGTTACTGCTATTAAATTCAAGTGATCTTTTCTTAAAATCCATTGTAATGTGGAGCCATAACCTTATTAATACATTTCAGACACCTAAATTAGCTTATTTGGATTTTTTTATTTGAATAAATCTTTCAAATTTCCTTTGTGATTCTATGATCATTTTTAAGTGACATTGTTCTCTCTCTGTGTGTTTCTCTGTGTTTGTGTATGTATCATTATTATTATTTTTTATGTGTGTATGTGTGTGTGTGTTCATGCACAGTAACACATGTATGCACATGTGCTGAAATTTCTTCTGAGTGTATGAAAACTAGAAAGGTGATGCTTTCCATGGTTTTTGTACATGCTGTCTCAACAGCTGTGAGTCGATTTGTACAGCTGCCCTCTGTGTCCAGAAGACAATATTTCCTTGAAGTCATCTGCTGCCTCTGGCTCTTACCCTCTTACCATCCTTTCTTCTACTGTTTTCTTTGAGCATCCAAGAAAATGTGTGCAACACAATAAGTCTTAGATGTTTTTAGCAAATAGGAAACAAACTTAGGTGGGAATGACATGGGTCGGGAGAGAATAGTGAAAGGCCATGCATACCATCAGAATATGTTGTATGCATCTCTCTCTCTCTCTTTTTTTTTTTTTACAAATAAATCTATTTATTTATTTTACATCCCAGCTGCAATTTCCCCTCCCTCCTCTCCCCCAAGTCCTTTCTCCTACCTCCAAATCCACTCATCCTCCCTATCTGTTTAGGAAAGGGCAGGCTTTCCATGGGTATCAACAAAACATGACATATGCAGTTGCAGTAAGACAAAACACCTCCCCATGTACTAAGGCTGGGCAAGATGACCCAGTATGAGGAGTAGAGTTCCAAAAGCTAGTAAAAGAGTTAGAGACAGCTCCTGCTCCCACTGTTAGGAGTCCCACAGGAAGACCAAGCTATACAACTAAAACATATATGTAGAGTGCCTAAATCAGTCATATTAAGGCTCTCTGGTTCTCAGTTCATTCTCTGTGAGGCAATATGTGCACAGGTTAGTTGATTCTCTGAGTTTTGTTATATTGTCCTTGATCACGGTGGCTCCTACATTTCTCCCCCTCTTTTGCAGAATTCCCAGAGTTCTGCCTAATGTTTGGCTGTGGTTCTGTATCTATTTCTATCAGTTGGCAGATGAAGCCTCTTATAACAATAGGGATAGGCAATAATTTTTGTGTATAACATAATATTGTTAAGCATCATTACATTGACAGTTTTTTTCTTCCAAACATGCTTGGTTCTATCTTAGGTCTCAGGGTCATGCAGCCTGTGTGTGTCTTGGTGATTCAGGCAGTGTCAGACAGGGGCTTACTATCAGAGGTTTTGTTTTTTAATTTAATTTAATTTTATTTTATTTTACAATACCATTCAGTTCTACATATCAGCCACGGATTGTCTCCCCACTTCTGCCCTCCTCCCCATCCCCCCAGCCCACCCCCTATTCCCACCTCCTCCAGGGCAAAGCCACCCCCAAGGACTGAGATCAACCTGGTAGACTCAGTCCAGGCAGGGCCAGTCCCCTCCTCCCAGGCCGAGCCAAGTGACCCTGCATAAGCCCCAGGTTTCGAACAGCCAACTCATGCAATGAGCACGGGACCTGGTCCCACTGCCTGGATGCCTCCCAAACAGATCAAACCAATCAACTGTCTCACCCATTCAGAGGGCCTGATCCAGTTGGGGGCCCCTCAGCCATTGGTTCATAGTTCATGTGTTTCCATTCATTGGGCTAAATATAATACCAGTAGCTCAGACACTGAGAGAAACAATCAATCAATGGGACCTCTTGAAACTGAGAAGCTTTTGTAGAGCAAAGGACACGGTCACCAAGACCAAGTGACAGCCTACAGAATGGGAAAAGGTCTTCACCAACCCCACATCTGACAGAGGACTGATATTCATAATATATAAAGAACTCAAGAAATTAGACATCAAAATGACCAACGGTCCAATTAAGAAATGGGCTATAGAACGAAACAGAGAATTCTCAACAGAGGAAACTCAAATGGCTGAAAGACATTTAAGGAATTGCTCAACATCCCTAATTATCAGGGAAATGCAAATCAAAACAACTCTGAGATACCACCTTATGCCTGTCAGAATGGCTAAGATCAAAAACACTGAAGACACCTTATGCTGGAGAGGATGTGGAGCTAGGGGAACTCTCCTCCACTGCTGGTGGGAATGCAAGCTTGTACAGCCACTTTGGAAATCAATATGGCGCTTTCTTAGAAAATTGGGAATCAATTTCCCCCAAGATTCAGCTATACCACTCTTGGGCATATACCCAAGGAATGCTCAATCATACCACAAGAGCACTTGCTCAGCTATGTTCATATCAGCATTGTTTGTGATAGCCAAAACCTGGAATCAACCTAGATGCCCTTCAACTGAAGAATGGATAAATAAAATGTGGTACATATACACAATGGACTATCAGAGTTTTAAGCTAGACCAGTCATTGGTTGGCTATTCCCTCAATCTCACTGACAACTTCTTCAAAGACTTAAAGTTCTTGTCATATAAGAATTTCACTTGTTTGGTGAGAGTTACCCCAAAATATTATATAATATTCGAGGCTATTGTAAAAGTTATTGATGCCCCGATTTCTTTGTCAACCCATTTCTCATGCACATATATACATCTATACATACACATACTATACATTCATAGACACAATTACAATTTAGTGTGTCCTAAAAACTCCAGAATCAATTAGTTACTTTCTAGAACATTCTAGTATCCTGTCATTCCTTCTGTTATTTACACAGAAGTGTTATCATTTAGTTTTTGGCTGTTTAGCTTCATATCTTTCACAAACCTTTTTCAGGATGCATGTCTTCTCTTAACTACTCTTATATCTTCACTCAAGCAAGTGGTAGATTATTCTTGTAGGTCTTAAGATGACAATAATTATAATTGAATTTTTATATCATGATATTTGACAAAATATATTTTATTCTGGAGTTGTATTTACGTCATTACTAATATGATTTTATTCCCAACCTCAATTTTTACAGATTTTAATCAAACATTTGAGTTAGCTTCAAAACCACATGTATATACTCCAATGATTTAGTTGAATAGATAATACTGATCATCTCCATACTTATACATTTGTCTACATTCATATGTTTGTTGTTTCTTTGTGCTCCAACAAACAAATAAATTGTTATCACAAATATGACTAAAATGTATATACATTCATACTATGACAGTGTGAAAAATATTTTAACAAAAATACTTTTTATCTTAATTATTTACTTGATGATATGATGAGGTTGGAGGTAAATACTAGATGAGAGGCAAATGAACAGATTTGGGCTGGAACGTAACAATTACTTAAATCCCTCTGCATGATAGCTTCCTTAAATGTAATGAAGCACAGTTTTGAACCATCAGAGATCAGACAATAATACAAGCCATCAATTACTTACAGTGATAGTCATCCAAATCTATTTTTAACTCATCACCAAAACTCCCTTCCCAAACTCCTTATTTTATTCCATGACTTCCTTCATTTTTTTTTTTTTTTTTTGGTTTTTCGAGACAGGGTTTCTCTGTGTAGCTTTGCGCCTTTCCTAGAACTCACTTGGTAGCCCAGGCTGGCCTTGAACTCACAGAGATCCGCCTGGCTCTGCCTCCCGAGTGCTGGGATTAAAGGCGTGCACCACCACCCGCCTGGCTCGACTTCCTTCATTTTAAATAATGTGTATGACACAGATATGAATTAAACTTTAGGGTAATATTACAATTAGTGTCTACAATCAGAACTCGAATTAGATGTTTGATGAAAATAGCTCTATAGCTAGGTAATAAGTTATCTTATTGAATATCTATGGATATTTGTACTTTGAGCTATTAGTTGAATATATTGGGATTTCTCTTTAATGTTTATAATGTAAAAGATTCAGCCTACATAATTATAATTATCAGTATTTATTTTCAATGCTGATATCTTTTGAAAATTATATTAATTTATTTTTCTTTTATAGAGAAATGAATATATAGTAAGTGATTATTTTGTCACTTTATACCAATAACTATTAGCACCCCATTTTGCAAGAATACACAAACAGCTGTGTTCAATATTATCAATCAAATATTGAATGTTGTTCCTATTCTTAAGTCTTTAGAACTACTTCTGGTTCCAGTATTTTACCATTACTCTGACATTAGTAAACAGCAAAAGCTCTTGAGTGCTGTGGGATGTCTTTCTGTGTGCTGTAAATATGTGTTGCTATGATTGGTTGATAAACAAACCTGTTTGGTTTATGGAAAGGCAACTTAGAGGCAGGCAGGAAATCCAAGGAGAGAGAAAGGAAGAAGGCAGAGAGAGATGCCAGCTGCTGTTGGAGGAACAACATGGCAACAGACTGGTAAGCCACAGAACACATGGCAAAACATAGATTAATAGAAATGGGTTAATTTAAGATATAAGAGCTAGCTAGCAAGAAGCCTGAGCCACTAGACCATACAGTTTGTAAATAATATAAGCCTCTGTGTGTTTACTTGGGTTTGAGAGATTGCGAGACCACAGGTGAGAGAGATTTGTCTGGACCTGGTCTGGAAGACACAGGAAAACTTTGACTACACTTGATATTTCAGGTTTTTAATTTCAAAATTATTCATATTTAAATACAACTTCTTATTCTCTTATAATCTCTGAAGTTCATAGGAATTACATTTTAAAAGCTATTCATTTTCATTGTTTCCTTCATTTTTAAAACCAATGTTAAGTTTAATAAAACAGTATAGTGGTATTCTAATTGTACTGAAATGTGATTTTATTTGTATGTTAATAAATAAAGTTGCCTAGGGGTCAGAGCTATTAGCAAGCCATAGCGAAAGCCAGGGCGGTGGTGGTCCACACCTTTAATCCCAGCACTTGGTAAGCAGAACTAGGTAGATCTCTGTGTGTTCAAGGATACAGCCAACATTGGAGACACACGCCCTTAATCTCAATACCAACCATAGAAAACCTGGAGGTCTATACAGACAGGCAGTAATGAGGCAGTCACGTAGTTGGGTTTACAACCAATGAGAAGGCAGAACAGAACTCTTATTTAAAAACGAACGCACAGGAAGTAGTCCCCTTTCGGAGAGGTCTCTTGGCGGGAGAGGCTAGCTGGCGGAAAAGCGGGTAAGACTCTTAGCTCTGACCTCTTTGGGCTTTCATCCTTACATTGGCTCTGTGTTTCTTATTTAATAAGACGGTTGGTTACATCTACAAACAGTAAACAGAAAGTAGAACAGACAACTACAGTTGTGCCTTTCCAACCTTTTCCTGTGACTAGAACTCTGAGTATAGCCCACACCATCATAATTGCCACTCAAGTCACATTTCTGTACATTTT